>JAGDQP010010870.1:5226-54529 GCA_022664845.1 Lepisma saccharinum
AGGAAATCATGCCGCTTTCAATATATTTCATTATGGAATGGAAAATTTAAAAGATAATCATTTTCTCTTTCACATATTAAACCTATAACAATTATTTTTCATTTAAATAGTTATCTTTTTTTTCTCAGTGCAAACAAATAAACAGAGATGCGATACGCAGGAATAAATAATTTAAATGTACGTCAGACCCATTCTTCGGCTGAAAAACCATACAGGAAACTCTCAATAAAACGACACCATTGTTTCAAGAAAATATTTACGTGGCCTTTCTTTTGTCGGGCGTAAACAATAATAACGTGAAAACATAGACTTATAACATACATTTCCTTCGCATCTAATAAACTATTAATGATAGCCAAAATCGATTCACAATGTAACTATAGTCAAAGCCAATATTAAAACAATTTATGCTAAGAGACACTAAAACCTAATTCTCATGAACCACTATAATATCCAATTGACTTAATTTAATAAGTCAGCTGTAATTTGGTTGTCTGTAGCTTAGAGTGTTGCGAATCAGTATAATATTAAAATAATAAGTACACGTACAGCTTGATGCAAATCGATTATTTGTTGTCGATAACGTTGGGTATTAACGGTTTCGCCAGGTTTCAGCAGTTCATAATAGATCACTCTCTTCTGATCCCACCAAACACAAAGCATTGTCTTCCGTCCATAGCGATTTAGTCTTGCAGTCGATGTCGTCGGTTCTCCTGGAGTTACCCATGATCTTTTACGCTTAGGATTCTCGAATTATATCCACTTTTCGTCACCAGTCACAATTCGATGGAGAAATGATTTCCTTTTCTACCTGGCGAGCAGAATTTCGCAAGTGGTTTTCCGGTTTTCCTGCTGTCTTTCAGTCAATGCATGTGGAACCCATTTTCCCACCTTCTGAATCTTGCCCATGGTTTTTAACGTATGGAAACTGCTTCTGTGTCACATTTAATTGATCCGCGAGTTGTTTTTGCGCTTGAGTGTCATCTTCATTCAACAAAGCTTGCAATTCGCTGTCTGCAAACTTTTTCGGTGGTCTTCCACCTTCTTCGTTTCTCACGTCAAAATCGACACTTTTAAATTTTGTAAACCACACATAGCACTGTGACTTACCAAGAGCATGATCACCGTAAGCTTCGACAAGCATGCGATGCGATTCTGCAGCAGTTTTCTTCAAATCGTAACAAAAAATCAATGCTGTCCACACATCGTAGTTTGTAGGTACAAATTGCGCCATGTTCAACGCTATTAAACACTACACTATGATATGAAACTTGTCTGGTATGAGTTGCAAATCGTTAACAGCAGTCAAAACAAGCAAGTGGCGCCAAGGACGCAATTTTACGATAACCACAGTGACAGCTGGTCACAAATTTCTATAACGACAAGCTTCCTTGGCTCACACACCTATGTCAAAAAGAAAATTCTCAACCACCTCCATCAACTCAGGCCCTTTAGAAAGGGTTGGAAATCCTTGTGACGAACAACAAATAAAATTCGGCTTAAAGATCTTCCTACAAAAGCGTGGATGCGCCACGGGTGCTTGTGTCAGTGTTAGCTACGCTCATATTTATGTGCACTCAGAATTGAGAGAAACAAACCATGGTCCTCACACACCGATGATTGAGCTACGATTTATAGACGACATTTTTGGTATTCTCAAAGAGAATGAATCAGAACTATGTGATTACATAAAACCATTACAAATAAACAAAGGCGGGCTGAAATTCACATATGAATACAGCGAAAAGGAGGTAAACTTCCTTGATGTAAAGGTAAAACGCCTAGTAAACGGCAAAATAATAACAAACATCTATCACAAACCAACTGCCAGACACCAATTTCTACATTCCAACTCAGTACACCCTATATCATTGAAAAGAACACTGCCATTTAGAAAAGGGCTACATATAGGATATAGGAGAATAATATCAAACGAGGAAAAACTCAAGACTCGTCTGAAAGAGCTTACAAATTTCTTTGTAAAGAGAGGCTACAGTAAACAAATGTTGACACAGGAATTAAACAGAGTTCTCCGGATATCAGGACTTTTAAAAAACATGACAAAAACATAGATAGGATCATTTTTACTACGACCTACCATCCAACACACGAGAACGAATTAAACAAACAACTTAAAATCTTTTGGACAGGTATCAAATAAGAATATAGCAAGCAACATTGGTGGGAACACTTCCCAAAACAACAACCCATGATTGCCTACAGCAGACCAGAAAACCTAAAGCAAATGCCCATTAGAGCGGCTTTTACATGAAAGATCAACTGTATCCTGAAAACTAGACTACAAGCAACATACTTCTTAAAAAACGACTCAAAACACAAACAAATGAAACAAACGCTCACAGCACAACTACCACGAACCCTACCGGCTCTAAACAAGGCACAAATTACCAACACAAGGCAACTAATTACTAGCAATCTTGCCAATTAGACTACGGACACTAACCACAAAGGTACCAAAACAGAAGTCTTTCCAAAACCAATATTAACAGAAATGACAATTGAGCTAAACCAACTCACAAAGTTTTCTAGGACGAAAATCAATAGCCATTACAGACACAAACACAAACCTTCCAGTGCACGGTCAACACAAGTTATACACTCTCTCTGATATGTAGGCCACTAGACCACAGTCAAAAATGAAATATACCACGCACAAAGCAAAGGCTTTTGTTAATAAGAAAACTATATTTGAAAAGGAAAAAAGAAAACAGAAAGAACCGACCACCAACTTCACACATTTTTAAAAGAAACAAGGTAAGTAAAGAAAACAAACAACACATGTTATCAAATAACATTTATGCACACTCAGGTATGCATACTCTTACATGCACATGAGATAATTGTTTCTGGCGTGTGTACTCACTTGTCATATAGAGATAATGAAAAACACAATCACACACACACACACACACCATTTGAACGAGAAAGAAGAAATAATCCTAAAGAAGGCCTTGGGCAGGCATAGTGGTTAGTGCACTCTCCTCTTATATGCATGGATACAGGTACAATCCCAGCTCGGTTTGGGTCCTGAAAAGGAGGCTGGATATAGACCAAAACTGAAACAAACCAAAATCTTCCCGAACACGTTTTACATACCCGACTAGAAACAATGTGAGACCTCGGAATAGCCAAGAGGTTAGTACGCTCACACTTTATACATTAGGTTACGGGTTCGTTTCCTGCCGGACCCACTGAAAGACTGGTTTAGAATATGCCTTACCAAAAAACTGTAGGCAATTCCTTAGAAACTCACGCACTTACCCAGGACATTAATAACAATTGAACGGATCAAACAAGGTGCAAATTGCATATTTAAACACAAAAACAACAAAATACTGATTAAAATTTATACTCATAACACAATAGTTCACAAGCACAATGACCGTGCAGTCTTAACTAACATAAAAACCACTCTTAACCAAACCAACTTGTGAAAACGGCACAGTTGGGTCCTGAACCCAGTACCAACGTGTTCAACATACAAGAAAATAATTCCGCAAACTTAAGAATCTCAGCAGTTGTAAAGAGTTTCTATAATAAAAAAGATGCTCACAAACTGAATGGAAAACGGGCATGTATACCCTCTAAGGACCCTACCGTAAAAATAAGAACCCAAACTGTATCCACGGACTGATGGCTCCGAGGTACTGGGCTTTGAAGTCCTGTGCATGAATTATAAGAGTCCTGCTAAAGGCGCATAAAAAAAACGCCCAAAATTTAAAAGTGTCGATTTTGACGTGAGAAACGAAGAAGGTGGAAGACCACCGAAAAAGTTTGCAGACAGCGAATTGCAAGCTTTGTTGAATGAAGATGACACTCAAGCGCAAAAACAACTCGCGGATCAATTAAATGTGACACAGAAGCAGTTTCCATACGTTAAAAACCATGGGCAAGATTCAGAAGGTGGGAAAATGGGTTCCACATGCATTGACTGAAAGACAGCAGGAAAACCGGAAAACCACTTGCGAAATTCTGCTCGCCAGGTAGAAAAGGAAATCATTTCTCCATCGAATTGTGACTGGTGACGAAAAGTGGATATAATTCGAGAATCCTAAGCGTAAAAGATCATGGGTAACTCCAGGAGAACCGACGACATCGACTGCAAGACTAAATCGCTATGGACGGAAGACAATGCTTTGTGTTTGGTGGGATCAGAAGAGAGTGATCTATTATGAACTGCTGAAACCTGGCGAAACCGTTAATACCCAACGTTATCGACAACAAATAATCGATTTGCATCAAGCTGTACGTGTACTTATTATTTTAATATTATACTGATTCGCAACACTCTAAGCTACAGACAACCAAATTACAGCTGACTTATTAAATTAAGTCAATTGGATATTATAGTGGTTCATGAGAATTAGGTTTTAGTGTCTCTTAGCATAAATTGTTTTAATATTGGCTTTGACTATAGTTACATTGTGAATCGATTTTGGCTATCATTAATAGTTTATTAGATGCGAAGGAAATGTATGTTATAAGTCTATGTTTTCACGTTATTATTGTTTACGCCCGACAAAAGAAAGGCCACGTAAATATTTTCTTGAAACAATGGTGTCGTTTTATTGAGAGTTTCCTGTATGGTTTTTCAGCCGAAGAATGGGTCTGACGTACATTTAAATGATTTATTCCTGCATATCGCATCTCTGTTTATTTGTTTGCACTGAGAAAAAAAGAAAACTATTTAAATGAGAAATAATTGTTATAGGTTTAATATGTGAAAGAGAAAATGATTGTCTTTTAATATACATTTATAATTTTGTGTGTAAATAGTTTTTCTATTTGCAAGAGGAAAAGAAAAGTTCTTATAAAGAAGTTAAAGACAACTTGATGGCGTTATATGTGGCAGTGTCCATGATTGTCTCACCACACATACGCACGCACACTATTATGACCAATCACTTGTGTTCGCGTTGGCTAAAAGCGCCCACATCTTAGCTGTTCACTATATGAGTAAAGAAAAGAGACTCGACTTTGTACTGAAAGGAAAATTGATTAATTCTAATAAGAAGAATATCATTTTACAGTATTTATGTGTATTATATAAGCAACTGTTAATGATACTAGTGATTTGCTTATCCTGAAATTTGAATGAATGATTGAAGTCGAATAAATGAATGTACATAAACGGAGTTAGGACTGACCTCTAGACCGGAGAGATTGTCGCTTCTGTAATGTTTTCGCTTGGTCAAGTTTATGTACTTAGTGTGTTAGAGCATTGTCGTGTTGCAGACATGTATGTATTTCTTTGAAGCTTTTTTTATTCTTATGGATTGAATATTTCTACCATATATATTGTGTACCAAGAATTATTATCTGTATATGCTATATCCTGAGTTGAGTCTGAAATTTACCTCTAACATACTAACATTCTAATTTCTTTCAGTTAAGATTGTCATTTTATTTCTATTATTAACGATGATTAGTGTACGGATTAAAATTTGTCCATTTTGTTATCATTCAGTTGTAATGTATTCATCTGTAGTAAGTGCCCGTAAGCCGTATACGTAATTATTATGGTTAATCAAGCTCCTTCATAGTGCCCAAATTAATCAAATTACATTGTTTAATTTTCAATATTTTTAAATTCATACATGAACTCTTATCAATCGTGGCTGTGACTGTTAATTTCATGTCATATTAAAGCTGTGAACCCTTTAAGGACTGGCGTACCTTTTTTCCCTGAGAGCGAAACGGTTTACGCGGGTGACGGTTTTTAGTGTGTCTACTGATACAGGACGCATTGCATTGGACATCCTTTGTATCACGCGCCAGGATTCTTCCTTGAGTTTTCAACTCGTATTACTCAAGCAAGTCCGTTCGGGCACCATATGTGAAGGGATGGAATTTCCTTCTTTAGTTCATGCAGTTACTCCTTGAATTTATGAAAACCCTGTATGGATCACTTAGAAATCATTTTCTTTTGGATGGTGGTTCAGCAGAATTGAACTGTGACGCAGTCGAGAAAACAATATCTTTCTTCGACTCACTTGATGTTTACTCTTGCAAAAGACGAATGACCATGCACGTTTATGAATCGCGTTGGTGTCTCCACCACCATCGCCGGGACGAGGATAGGGCAGGACATTGAAGGACGGACTTGCTTCTACCTGAACTTCGTACTATTGCTGCTCCAATAGTTAACGTTAAAAACATAATATAAATGCAGCAGCCAGTGGATAATTCAATGAGTGCAGAGCAGTTATTAATCCTGCAAAACTTTCATCCTGGAACTGTAATCATAGTTCTTAGTGTTTAATGTTAAACGACGGTTTTCAAGTATGATGTGGTACAATGGGAGATATAAGTAATATCTCTGTGGTCTTCAGGTGTGGTGTTATGCGAAAGTCTCCCTTCGGTTAAGTTTTTTGGGAAAACTTGTATCAGCTACATTTATAGTCTTCGGTGACGACTCACCAGGACTGAATCTTTGGTCGTCATAATTGCAAGTCCATTGAACATCTCTGGAACTGTAATCATCACTCCGTTTGAGTTTTAGCAGGTCATCATATTGTTCGAAATTTTCAACGACTCAGGAAGTATATTTTATTAGATCACAGCCAAATATATATATATTAATTGCTCGAGCAATTATTGTGCGTTTATATCCAATTGGTATACCAGATGTGTAAGGGCACTTACATTTGTGTTGTTAATAGTGGTGATGATATTTTTTAATTATGTATAATAAGCATATGTTATGAAGTTGTCATTAGGTACAGTGTAGCCATCCTGGATAATTACTTTAGGTATTTATATTATTGTAATAAATTAACTATTTGCAACCTTGATTATTATTGGCTGTGAGTTCTACTGACTAACAACTAACTTAATGTTTTATGCATGTAAGACTAAAAAAGAAGGGACTCCAGACTATTGGTGTGGCCACTTTACACGAAGGGATATTTTCAGGATCTGACCAGATCATTGAATCTAACTGCGGGTCAAACCAAATAGCATATTTTAGAATCCTTTACCGGAGAAACATTGTGGTCTCTTTTGGACAATTCCCCCGCGACACAGCATTTTGATGGGAAATACCAGTGCCGGAAAACAAGGTGTAATAACTTTGAAGGTACAAACGGTCTGCAAACTTTGGAGTTAAGGGAGTTGGTGGATAAAATTTAGAACCAACTTGAACCTGGAGATGATTTAAATTGAAGTGTTCGGAATGGAAGGGATTGAGATCATATCGACCATTGAATGCAGTATTTGAGACAAATCCAATGACAAGGCCTAAAGTACATTACCCAGAAATAATTTATCGAGATTGTACGTTGATACATTTTGAGGAATGGTATGTACACGAGTTTCGACTCGTGTTAATGATAATTTTGCAGTATCTTTGAGCATGTACCGTAGCTGTTTAACTGAAGAGCCAAATCAGCTGATATATCCATACGACGGGCATATAGTGTAACATACTTTAACTCAACCTTAAAGTTTTCATTTTGGCCTGCCATAAGACAGAATCTATCTTTGCTACGATACAATTTTACGCGAAGAGTAACCTTATTAGGGAGAATACGGTCGACCTCTGCAATATCTGTATGCAGACGTCCAAGCATTTCAAAGGGAGCACTGCCACCAACCTAAGAAGCACGTTTTTGAAATCCTGTGTTTGCATTGGCTAAACTATTGAATTGACCGGCAGTATCCTTATAACATAATGCGCTGGTCAAATATGTGGATGTAGTATCCTCGGAATAATTGAGAATGGTTTCGATATATACGCGATAAAGGTATGTACCATTAGAAGACGACTTGTCGTTTAAGGCAATGTTCACTTGACTGAATAGAGAATGGAGGAAATTATTAACGGCTGCAACAATATCTGCTGCAACGGGTGGAGGTCCTGCTGGTGCTACATGAAGAATGGTACCATCTCCGCGGAGAATTCTACATTTAACGTAGAGGTATAGGCATGCCGGATGAATATACTCTGCAGTGTCTCCAGGAATGACAAATTGAATGGGTCCTTCTGATGTTAATGTGGAAATAGGTCGATATTCGACCATGCGTGAGAATTCAATGGCTGTTTGTGTCATGAGTACAGATACCAAATCAAATTCATTGGTTTGGTGCCGGGTGTAAGGGCATGTTGCATAACTAAAAATATAGCGTGCTTTAGTACGACGTCTTATGCTTATTCTTCGAGGTGGACCAACACGACCAGGAGCTCTTCGCTTACGTGCCCATATCCTACCACTTCCAATAAGCAACTGAGTCATTTTGTTTGGAGTTTTTGTCTTTAAAGCCGATCCAGCCTCGTGGCCGCGTGCTTTGATTGATTCTTTGACGGGGCGGTTTTCTAGCATATCCCCCGCAACTTGGATTCCTGTCTGTAAGACCTGTCACCCAACTGCTTTTGCGCCTTGCTTAATAAACGACATGGCAAAACAAAAAGGACCCCGAAATAAACTCACTATTCCATGCCCGCGCTGGTAAACGGATCCTGCGAAAGAAGATATTCCACGACCACGGTATATTCTAACTTTCATTTGGAGAGACGCTTAAAGTAAAGTGTCACCGTCAACGTTCCAGATGCAAATGGCAAATCTCGTTCTGCATGGTCCTTTAGTAGGATTTCAATGGTATCAAAACCTAATTTGGATAATGGAACGTAATGAACGTTTTGAAAGGTAATGGTTCGTACTTTTCCATGATTAGTATCTGTCATGGCAACAATACGAAGTAGGGGTGCTTTTGTATCGCCAACATATTGTGGGTGAATAAGATCCGTATGTACAAACACTTGTCGCGGATATCTAATACTCAAGTAAGGCTGTTTTTGAATGATTCTTTTTTTAATACGTTAATGTTTGGTTAGAATCCTAATTGTAATGAAAGCAGGGGGCATAGACATACGGATTGAATTATATCGGTTGCCGTAATTTGTACCGTATTGGAATATGAGAATTTTATGTTTGGTGTAATTTTATTGAGTTCATCCAGTAAATGCTGAATGGTTGCATAATTCCCTGCTGTAACTTTCTTTCAATAAAAGAAAGAACAATACATGTAATAATTTTGTTGGAAGAACTTTTTTTTCTGTAAAGGTAAAACCGAAAACTTTAGACTAAGTTAGAAATATTGTTTGTGAAGCAGAATCTTAAAAACTTTTTTTGCAAACAAGAAACTAAAAATACTTTGTGTATTTCTCTTTAAACTTTTTTCTTTCAAGTAAAAAATATTTTCCGTAAATAGGAAAACTTTTTTTTCTGAACAACCAAAAATACTTTGTGAACTTATCTTTAAATTTTTTTCTTTCAAGAAATATGTTTCGTAGAGACAAAAACATTTTTTCTGTGAAACAAGAAACTAAAAATAATTTGTGAATTAATGTTTAAACTTTTTTCTTTCTAGTAAGAAATATTTTTCTCTACAGACAGAAACATTTTTATTATACAAGAGTAACATTTTTTTATGAAAACTTTCTCGTGAAAATATTTTTTTCTGAAAAGCTAAAATACTTTGCGAATTGATCTTTAAACTTTTTTTTTCTTCAATTAATTATTTTTCAAATTTTGCTTTAGCATTTTTTGTATGTAATAACTTACATAGTCTCTCAATTGAAATGTGAAACCACTACATGAATATCTTCTCAAACGTAGATGCAATCTGTAATAAAAAAAGAAAAAAACATTTGAGTTCTCATCATTGAAACCATGTCGTTATTTTAATTAGCAAACAACTGAATTCAAAAATTTCAAGTTACTCTTTCTTTAAAGCGTACTTCCTACGACCAAGTGTGTTAAAAATAATGGCCCAGATAGCAAAGCATGCTTGAATCAAGCTTGAAACTGCAAGGATGCATGCTTGAATCAAGCTTAAAAATGCAAGGCTGTAACTTTGATTCAAGCCTGATTCAAGCATTCTAGTTTACTGGAATTAAAGTTGATGTAAGCTTGAAAGGTCGAGGGTAATGCAAAGAAAATTGAAGCATTAATCAAGGGTGAGCTTCATTATGCTTGATTCTTCAATCTTGAAATAACCGTGATTCTTAAGTTGCAAGCTTGATTTAAGCATGTATTAGTAACCTTGTTATCAGCAAGTATAAATCAAGGTTGAATCAAGCCTGTATTAAACAGCTTGGGACAATGCTGACTGAAACAAGGGTGAATCAAGCTTGATTCAAGCATGTATTAAAATCTTGTGATCAGCAAGCATAAATGAAGGTTGGATAAACCTGGCACTATGAACAGCAAGCTGATATAATGCTTGAATCAAGCATGTATTAAACAGCTTGGGACAATGCTGAATAAAACAAGGTTGAGTCAAGCTTGATTCAAGCATATATTAGTAACCTTTTTATCAGCAAGTAGAAATCAAGATTGGATCAACCTGGCACTGTGAACAGCAAGCTTATATCAAACTTGAATCAAGCATGTATTAAACAGCTTGGGACAATGCTGAATGAAACAAGGTTGAGTCAAGCTTGATTCAAGCATGTGTTAGTAACCTTTTTATCAGCAACTATAAATCAAGGTTGAGTTAACCTTGCACTATGAGAAGCAAGCTTCCAGCATGCTTGATGTCAGCTTACTTCCCATAGTTCCGTAACAGGGTGATTCTATACTGTCGGGAGAGTATAGTACACTGGTTCATCTTTTTCTATTCACAAGTAGTTTTTCTTGTAATGTGAGTGTTCCTTTGATAGCGCTTTTCTTTACTGACGTATTATTTATTATTCCTTGCTTGTTAAATGTTTGTGCACGTTTGTTATGGCATAACTTAAGTACAACATTGCTAGTTTCATAATCCATTTGGAGTTATATAGTTTTGTCCTTAAACTCTGCACGTCAGTTTTGTGTTTGCAACATCCATCTCACTCCCCTTCTTGGGGTCAGGCAGTGTGAAACAGCAGATTTCACGTATGTATTCCTTCCTTTCGTTGCATGCCTGAGTGTGTTTGCCTGTAGTGACTGAGCTAATTTTAAATTTATTTTATATTATTTAAACTTCGGTGTGGCCGGTTGTCTTCATGTCCGAGTGGACCGAAGGCAACCAACGTGTCCCTGTGCTTAAGTTATGCTGTAACAAACGTGCAAAAATATTTTACAAGCAATAAATAATAATACGTCAGTAGAGAAAAACGCTTGCAGAAAAACTGCTTATGAATAGAAAAAGATGAACCAATGTACTATACTCTCCCGAAAGTATAAAATCACTATTACGAAACTACAGAAGTCACCAAGCCCTGCATGCCCACGGAGCCGGTCGCTCATCATCTGGCAGGAACTGCCGAAATAGCACCTAAGACCACTCTCTACCATTCCACCTACGTAAGTTTATCAGCATTAACAGTATGCAATTAATAACGTTAAATGGGCGTACTAACAAACGATTCTCTGGAAGGGAAAAAACATATCTCACAATGTCGGGGAATAACTTCTACTTAACTGGGACTCTGAATTCATTTTGAGACCCAAAAGAACCGTATCACTTCATAAGAGCCATTAAAATAAATTAATGGTAAGCTCTAAAAGAAAAATGCAAATAAACCTCGATTCAATGCCTTACGAATGCCCTAACTTATAACTTCATATCACACATTATAAATATGAATTGTTAAACATTTACAATTCATACTCGTTGAATGCATAAGTTCAAATTGAAACATATTGAAATTAAAATAACACATTATAAATAATAATTACAAGTAAACTTAATGGAGAAAAGTCAGTTGATTGAGGAAAACAAATAATTTAAGACTCCTGAGAATGTATATAAATAAATAAATCAGTCACATGAAGATTGCATTTAGTTTCGGAGCGGAGTAAAACAATTTAACGTTTCACTGAACTGCCACATCGTGCAAAACAGGAAACTGCAACTTTTGCAACTGGTAATAACTGGCTAAAAATACTTTCCTGTATAGTATTGGGGTGGTGTAAGCACTGTAAATGGAGCACTACTACACCCCTGCCTTGCACTAGAAAACACGGGCTTGAATCGAAGTTGATTTGGTCCAAGCATGGAGCAAAAGCTATTAATCTTACAGTACGTATAAACATATAGAGATGAATACGTACTAGATGTTTCTAAATAGAAATAATACTCTAAGATACAAAGCTACTTCATGCACGAGGTAGGTGAACACATACTGCTGGAAGAATTGAAAATTAATACACAATAGCTTAATTAATTGAGTTTAATAATAAAATATATCCACAAATACATATTATTTAAAGATCATCTGCCTAGTATCTCTGGCAGAAACGGCGCCATGATCTACTGGCAAGCGTTCTCCTCATCTCTGGTAGCAAGGTCACCACCATATGATGTGCTTAGCATGTTCTTCTGTTGCCTAGAAGTAACAAAAGAAAATTTAGCAATCAAATATACAGTATATTAAATCATATAAACAAAGTGTTTGTTAGAAAATTATTTAAAATATTTCTACATGTGAAATACGAATGAGAAAATATAGCGAAGGGGGACCATTGTTTGTTCCAATTATATGGGTTAGCCTGTCCTCTGTTCGAACGGTATAGTTATTTCTTTTAAAGCGAGCCGTCGTAGCTCAGTGGTAGAGCGTTGGTATAGCATTCGCGAAGTCGTGGATTCGACCCCAGCTCCGGAACATCCTGACTGAAGTTTTTCCTAGATTTTCATTGTTACACCAGGTAAATGCTGGGATGTCACCTTCAACTTACACCCTGACCGACACCTTCCAACATCCTTGCCTCTCCGCTATCCCGGCTTCAGTCTTAGGTGCGTAAAGGCCATCAATAAAATTCAATTCTATCAAAATAATAATTTTAAAAATCCTACAAAGTTTTATGAATTTATCTATCCTTTCCAGCGAGAAGTTTTGCAAAATTATCTAAACCTAAACATTCGACGGGGATATAGATTGGCCAGACTTTTCGTGCCAAAAGAGGACTCATGCTATATTTCATCTTGGAAAATGGTTATTGTCATTATAGATAAATTATATATATATATATATATATATATATATATATATGTTTTAAAATTTGTCAAAATAAACAAACATATAACTTTGCTGAATAAAATTGGGGTCGACCGGTGGCAATACAATGGTGCGTAGAAAATTTAGACTAGAATCTGAAGAGAAATTACTTCCTAAAATTCTTTGTTGAAGCTCAAAAAGCTCAATACTGTACCAATTTTGACACATCATATCTTAGCAACTAATTAGCAAACAAGTTAATGACAGACAACGAGCCCCATATTTAATCAATTCTCTTGTAGCCAAACCAATTGAAAAAATCGGAAACATAATCATCTCGCTCTTCCGAAAAATAAAACGTTGTCTATAACTGACTTGAAAATTCTTCTCTTCCTTTGTCTTCCTCTTGTTTTTTTTAAATAATAATAATAATCACATAGCTAAACACCTGTAGGTACGCAATAATAAAAGCTAATGGTCTTTGTTGATTTGGTTGAATATTATTTATGGCCGTTAGACATCTAAGGCTCAGGTTGGGATAGGGGAGGGGAAAGGATTGGTTAAGGTGTCGGCCAGGGCTTATCTTAAGGTTTAAGATAACGAGACACCTTTGCTACTAAGCATTACCTTGAATTACTCTGACCAAAAAAAAAAAAAACGTACTACTAACCCAATATTGATTGAGAATTCACCGAGCCACCATAGTTCAGTGGTAGTAAACGCTTTATTTTATATGGGCCATTCTAGTAATTTTGACTCTGGTCCGTTTATATTATTCGTCACGTTCTAGTTAAAATCTACAATCACAATGCCCCAGCCGGGATTAGAACCCGGGCGAGTCACTGGGTTAACGCACTAGCCTACGCGTCTACCAGGTCAGCAAGCTCAAACGGTGGTATACTCTACCACTTTAGGCACATCAGAATCTTAGCAACTAATTAGCAAACAAGTCATTACCTTTTTATGATAGATATTTAGGTGTAGTTTATGATGTTTAAAGATTACTCACATGCCGTTTATGTAGGGCGTTTAGAAATGCTGACAACTTTGAAGAAAAAATGAAAATTCCAAGATAACGGATGATTTTACTCTTCCGTAACAAAGTACGAACTTGTTAACTTAGGGTAATTTCGCCGACTGGTAGTCGTGCGGTAGTCGTGATAATTGGTCAACACTTAACATACAGCTCTAAAGATTGAAAATGAAACACTCATAATTGTTTATATTGTTTACTTTTATTGTTGTCTTCAAATTACGGTAGTTACGTTAGGTGAGCTGCGATGAAGTTACATTATATCAATTAAGAAACGGTAAAAGTACAAGGGTATTGCAATGATTATAACAGAATCGCTCCATAAGTATTTAATAAATAAGTTCATAACAGGACCTCTAAATCTAAATAGGTCCAGAGTCTTCAAACTGCGTATACATACTATACTATAGCCATCGTCCCGTAATATTTATTTTCTATTAATGTTACCGGTAAATTCCAGCCGGCTCTCTTCTGTTAATATATACTAGCAGTATTAAATCTGCCTTGGAAGGCAGAATTCGGAAGTATTATTATGTAAGCGTGCCGATGTGTCATTTGCCATGTCTAACTTCAAGGCATTTGATAAAAATCGTGTTCCAACGAATCCATAAATAAATGATAATACTACATCTGCTCCTACCTATAGTCCTACATCTACTAGTACACCTACTCTTACATCTACTTCTACACCTACTCCTACATCTACAACTACTTCTACAACTACACCTACTCCTACAGCTACTACTAAATCTACTACTAAATCTACTCCTACTTCTACTACTATACCTACTCCTTCACCAACTGCTACATCTACTGCAACATACACAAATCTGTCAGCATCGCGGGCTTCGACCCCCCTGCACCTTCGGTGCTTCACTCACGCATAGGATTCCAAACTCTTAGCCCTGCGGGCTTCGCGTTCCCAGCGCCTACGGAGTTTTGCTCGTGGATGCGCTCGAAAATTCTCAGTCCTGCGGGCTTCGCAACTCGAGCACTTTCGAATATGCGTATTGTACTAATAATATTGATAATCTCGGGGGCAAGCCCCCCCAAACCTCCTCTTTTGCATGTACAAGTTCCTAATATACTCAAGAGTCGATTGCCGCAACTCCCATATTTCTACAATACGTAGTTTACCCGATGTTAGGGTGGTTGCTAGGGTAAACAAGCTAGGGTTAGTAACTGTCAAATGTTGTGTAACATACTCGAGATTTGATTGCCGCAACTCCCATGTCACTACGATGTATAGCTTGGCTGTTGCTAGGGTGGTTGTTAGGGTAAACAATGTGTCAAACGTTTTGTCTTCGAGTGTAGATTCGATTGTACCAAGTCCCATGTCTCTACGATGTATAGTTTGGCCGTTGCTAAGGTGGTTGCTAGGGTAAACAAAGCGTCACAAGTTGTCTAACATACTTCAGAGTCGATTGCCGGAAGTTCCATGTCTCTAGGATGTAAAGTTTAGCCGTTGCTAGGGTAAACAAAGTGTCACAACATTTGTTTTCGATTGTACAGTCGATTGCACCAAGTCCCATGTCTCTACGATGTATAGTTTGGCCGTTGCTGGGATGGTTGCTAGGTTAAACAAAGTGTCATAACATTTGTTTTCGAGTGTACAATCGATTGAACCAAGTCCCATGTCTCTACAATGTATAGTTTGGCCGTTGCTAGGGTGATTGTTAGGGTAAACAATGTGTCAAAAGTTTTGTCTTGGAGTGTACATTCGATTGCACTAAGTCCCATGTCTCTACGATGTATAGTTTGGCCGTTGCTAGGGTAAACAATGTGTCACAACTTTTGTTTTCGAGTGTATACATTAGATTCCACCAACTCCCATGTCAGTATCTGTATTGCTTGCCTATATACGCCTACTCAATTGCGCCATAGCCTACTGAATGCCGTCATAGCCCCCTATCTTCTGCATCATCCATATACTATATACCTTTAATATGCCTAGTGACGTCATAGCCCCCCTATCCTGTACACATTATCCATATACTACATACTTTTAATATAGGCCGTGACGTCATAGCAACGTATGTTCGTCTCCTATATGGTCATATATTCAATACTATATACTAAAGGAGCAAGCGAGACCTCATTTAACATGGCAAGGGTAAAGAACATGTGTACTCGCACGAATCCAAAAAGTTGCAAAACGACAAAACTCAGATTTTGACCCTTGACGAGCGCAGACAACAGTGGAGGCGTGATGAAGCTGGCCAACGGAAGCCGCGGTAGCAACATCTGGGGTGGCAAGCATACTTTGTATGTGGGAAGCCCCGGTAACAGCGAAACGAGAACCTAGTGCCAGTTGTAGTCATACCAGGTTGAATGGGGCAGGTTGCCGAAGACTGAGGAAACCGTGGGCGGAGTTGACCTTCTTGATTGTACCCGTGCACCTGCAGCACAGTCATATGGGACCTGGAAGCGAAACTTGTGGAACTTCAACTGGCTGCGACGATTGGCGCCCGTGAGCGGCTGTTGTAGGGAAGCCTAGCACAGCGATGTACCTGATGCCAGAAGCAACCACGCCAGGTGGAAGGGGGGATTCAACTGCGGTTGGTCAGTGGTCGACGTGGTAGCAACAGTCTAAGGCGGAAAGCATGCAGGTTCTCCAGCTTTCTCTACAGATGCAGGACCCCAACCCCAACTGCCGCAACATCTCAGACTTGTTTCCCTATACTACCCTCCCAAAACCTTGTGGGCAAAGGTTTTTAGGCAGGGGGTCCACGTAGAGGAAGTACCTCCCTGTGTGTGGGAAGCCTGGACGTCGGCGAAGCGAAGATCCAGTATCAGCTGCAGGTGAGGAACATTTCACACTAATTCTGCTCTCGTCCCTCCCCATTGCTCTTCCTTCACTCTTCTAGATTGTAGCTAGTTTTCTACCAACTAACAAAATCATACCTTCGATTATTTACCTTTCGATAAACCTGGTCAACTCATACCTGTAGTATTTTAGACTTAGTGGGTTTTTTCCCGGCATCACCGGGTTTTTTCCCTCTCCAAATTTCTATTGATCTTTTCTATTGTCTTTCTTCACCTTATTTCACTATTCCCGATTTAGTGGTAAATGTCTTCGGATAGAAACCTCTAGAATACCTCAGATCCTTGCTTTTTAGTAATCCTTACTAATTGCATGCGGAGACCTCGGTAGAAGTTGGAGAGAGGTCACTCAGCAGGGCGGGACTTTCGGGGGCCCTGCTTATCCACCCCTTTCTGTTCTGTTCTGTTCATTTGCTCGGATTTTAAATGTCGTCTTGGCCCTTTGTGGGTAGCAGAGATTCAGAAAATATAAACAAATCTTGTGTCCGCCCCATACATTCTCAAAACATTCGAACGGCGGATGCTACTTTGTCGGTTCTCAACTGCGTCAAGGTCACGGGTCTTCCCTCCATTTTGATTTTTTCCCGCCGACACCCAGGTTGCCATGGCAACCAAACCGATCTAAAACCTGCCCAAAGGACCAACAATCGTAACTTTAAATGCGCACTTAATCCTTTATTAATAGATAATAATAACTATATAGGCATCATTGATTCAACCAAACACACTCTCCTGGGGGTGGGGGTGCCTCCCAAATTCTCGAGAAGGTATCCCAATTTTCCTTTTTATGGTGGTAAAAAAATCGATCAATACCGTGCAAAACTCCACTTACCCCTCCCAATTTTTACTTTACACCCCGCAAACACAATCCTGGAGGAATCCCTGAGAGGCATGTTTGTGTGTGTGCTTGTGAGGGCGAGGGGATTGAATACAAAATCACTGGTGTTAAAATGCAGGCCTTAATTTCTTTCAAGCAATCCTCCCTGATTTGTGTGTGTGTGTGTGTGTGTGTATATATACATATTAAAAAACCATAATATATTGCTATACAAATTATCTTATCCCCGTCCCCAAGTTTCACTATAGCTCCCCGACCCGAAATTCCTGGGAAGATTCATGCTATTACTGACTGGCATTTACAGAACTTAAACATTTTCCTTTTTTACTTTTGTTTCCAGATTATTCACGCTAGGTTAGCAGAAATAACGTCAGTTAAGGTCACGTGAACTTGGTAACAGAACGTGATTACCTTAATTTGTTTAACAATAACATTTTAATTGATAAGGCGGGATTTTGTTTCAGAGGCGAGCTGCAAGATACTACCCCGGATCGTTTACTATAGTGATGGTTAGCTTAGGTTCAATTAGATTAGCGTAGCTTCTACTGGTTAGTTTAAGCCATCTTTAATAATTAATATCAGATCCTAAATAATACTGAACATGATGACCTTCCGCACTGGGAAGTATCCAAAGAGCATCCAAGAGCCGGGCCAACCCTAAAACTGAACATCGTTAGGGTTAACTTCAGTTGGGGACCAGCACAAACGGACAAAACTAGCCTAACCTTAACGGATAAAGTTTATGACCCGCAAGTTCCGCAAACTATCGAACCATATGTACGCTCTGTACCACTTCTTTACGTCCAAATAATTATTATAGACACTTCTGTAAACACTTCGTGAAAACCAGAAATTCGACAGTGTTACGGGAAGCTGTTACTTTAAAACTTTAAACTTTATTTGTATATAAGCCAGTCTAGTAACTTTGGACTTCGGCCCGTCACGATTTACCTTTCGCTGTTAAAATTCACACCCATGCCCCTGCCGAGACCTTGGAGCCGATGTCCTACCGCCGCAGACCGCTCGGAAGGCAAGCTGTTACTATTATTTACTTAAATGTTCGCTTGAGTAGATCAACGCATAATGAACATAGCGGCATGAGAAGGAACACTTATGTCGTAACAAATGACACGTATGTTGCTAAAGAATACAAAAGAGCACGGACTCCATCTCGAGCGTGCGAAGATGGATAGTTAAAGTTATGTTTGCTCTTTTTTCTTTCATTATACATGCTTTTTAAAGACACTGCATATATTTGGCCCCAGCTCGCAAGAAGCTGTACATGTCGCTCTTTCACTTTTATTTCAGATTTCCACGACACGGAACTGTATTATCCGAGTCACCGCAGCTCAGTGGTAGAGCGTTGGCGTAGCATTCGGGAGGTCGTGGATTTGATCCCAGCGGCTGCCTATCCTGATCGAGGTTTTCCAGTTTTCCTCAGCCACTAGTTTTCCTTCGATATAAGTCCTGGCTGACAACTTGCCCGATTCCTTTCCCTTCCCCTATACCGGCCTGAGTCTTATGTGCCTAAAGGCCATTAATAAATAAAATTAAAACGAAACTTTATTTTGCATTTCGACACTTCTACAAACGTTGGAAATAATAAACTTCTCCTGTAAAATTTTACATTAATTTGCGTGGCATATATAAATAAAACCCACCTTAACTAACGCGTTATCACTCTCTCGTAGTTATTGTGCGTGTTTGAGACAAACGAAAAGCATTAGAGCACAGAGTTAAAACTAATACAAGATATCCACGCATATCTACAAATGCACATTCCTTCGTTGTTCAAGAAACAATCTACGCTAAATTGAATGAAGGACATACACTGGCACAATCGTAGTTCATAACTTGTACAGATCGTCAACTACTGGTTCAACCTTCAGCAACCTATTGTCTACTGTCTTGTCAAATGAAATAAATGTGAGCTGCATTTTTTTACTTTTTCCGCACTGTATTAGGCTTTCTGCGTAGAAAAAGAACTATTTTTCTAGAAGTCTCTTTACTACGCGTTGGGCGTTCCATTTGAAACTATAAATGGAGCAGTCACAGAAGGTGTATTTTAAAGGCCATGTGTATCGGGTATAGTAAAAAAAACATCTAACCTGGCATTTTCTAACGCCTTCGTTCGCTATCGCTCACTTGACATATGTCCGTATTTTTTGTAACAAGAATGGTGAAATTTAAATAAACATTTTAGTTGACGTCACATTACCGTAATTCCGATTCACGAACCTGTGACTTATGTCGTTCGAAAAAATCACACTCGACGTAAGTTCAAGTAATACCTATTATTATGACCGTCAGTTCTTGTTTGCACTTGAAATTTTCCTTAGTGGGTCAACCGCTGGTACGGTCACCCTAGGCGAGGTCACCCATTACCAGTGTTCGATTTGTAGCGGAGGATGGTTGGAATTTCTTCCTTTCTGCTACAATCTTCCCTGGTTCTGTTTAGATATACTTCTAGTATGGGATAAGGATGATCACAAAAAACCGTATAAAACATATTTCACTATTTTTTCCCCTCTCTGGAAATTGTACAAATCGTTCACTGCCCATTAGCTACCAAGACCCATTTGTACAATAAATTAGTACCATGCATTTTGTAAGCTTTCTGTATTTGCAATTTATATTTTAAACATTCAAACATTGAGTGTTACTTACCATAATTCGAAAAATATTAAAATATGACATTATCAAAATATCCTTTAGAAACCCTCTTGTCCTTCATTTACGAGCCACACGGACATTCGTTTAGTTTCTTTATCACTGCAGGTTTCAATAAACATTAACTATCATCATGTATATATGTATTTCGACGACGTTAATAGCAGTAACACTGTTCAAAAATTGAATAAAGATGAATATGAATATGAATACTATCAAATAATTGGAGTGATCAAACGCTATGTAACGAAATCTTCTAGAGTCGAACAGAAATCGTTCCAAAGTTAATGTAACGAAACAAGTGACAATGGAACAGACAAGTTTAAAGTGCATGTTTGTATTTAAAAATACCTAGAATAAAAAATCTCACTTGCACAGCTAGACTGCGAAAGAAACGAATGAACTTTAGAAGATTTGGGATGAAAATACTACGGGGAATAACCGTACAAAACATCAATATTCCTGCACTAATGCATTCTCAGAGAACAATAAATATTATGAAGCTTGTTGAGTTATATGGTGGTCGTTTCATGATCAGACAAATCCAGCGCGAAACGATGTCATATGCAGATCCAAACGAAAAAGTTTCACATTGCTTTACTCCATATCATTGGTAAAATTAATGTAGTAAACAGGAATAAGCGTTTTGTTTGCAGGCCATTGTTACGAGTAAAATTGTCAGTTACCCAGCAACGATTTTTTCAATTTATAAACAACTAATCAGGATTATAAAAAACATCTATATTCTCTAAAACGTAAGTTAGAAAAGCAAAGCTAATGTTATTGGAGTGTATTATTAGTGTATTTAAGCTTGTTTCTTCTAAATTGGTTTCTTTTACCAAAATAGAATGTTCTTGTATTAGATTCGTTTATGCAGTGTGTTTATTCAGAAAAGCAAAACTAATGTTTTTGTAGTGTATTATTAGTGGATTGAAGCATGTTTTTTTAAATTTGTTTTCTTTTTCTATAGTAAAATGCTCTTGTATTAGATTCGTTTATTCAGTATGTTGGCAGAGAATGCTAGTTGAAATGGATAGTTTTTAAATCTAATTTAGATTAGAATACGTTATACCAAAGCAAAGCTATCAAATAATTGGAGTAATCAAACGCTATGTAACGAAATCTTCTCGAGTCGAACAGAGATTGCTCCAGAGATAATGTAACGAAATAAGTGACAATGGAACGGAGAAGTTTAAAGTGCAGGTTTGTATTTAAAAATACATATATTAAGGAACTTTCAGTACCTTTGTTACGTGATATCGTTCACTGCAGTCGTATAGGACGATCTGTTGTAATACAAGTGAGATACAGATTGGTATATGTTTGAGGCACTTGTTTAATATAATTGCGTTAAACAATAACACCCTTCTCATTATAAACTATTGTTTCTAGCAAAGTTATTATCGTTCAGCAACGAATTTTTGAATATTTCTAAAACTTGTAATATTTCTAAACCCCAAGCAATTCACCTAGGTGATAATCGTCGTGACTTCTTTTTAACAAAATCTTACTTGAACAGCCAAACTGCGAAAGAATTGAATGAACTTTAGAAGATTTGGGATGAAAATACTACGGGGAATAACCCTACAAAACATGAATATTGCTGCACTAATATATTCTCAGAGAACTACAATATTATGAAGCCCTTGGAGTTTTATTTTGTGGTTTAATGATCAGACAAATCCAGCGCGAAACGATGTCATATGCAGGTCCTAATGAATAAGTTTCACAATGCTTTACTCTATATCATTTGTTCCGGCGTCGGGAAGTGTCGCCCCCATCGCCCAGTCAACTTTACTGACTGCAATCAGCCCTTTCAGCGCCTAACATCGTTGCTGCCTATGGGAAGTCCAAGAGCAGGGCCAGAGTGCTTCTCTGTTGAGAATTTTTGCTTCCCACTTGCGTTGGGGATTGGCGACCTCATCGCAGGTCTACGGACCGCAACGTGATGAAACCTTCACATAGCCCGTGCAGCAGACCATCGCTGCTCGTGTACGGCGTAGGGTATTGGCGACCCCATCGTCCGGCCGGTTTCTGCTGGTTGCAATCAGCCAACAACGATGTAGGGAATTGGCAACCCCATCGTCCAGCTGGCTTCTGCTGGCTGCAATCAGCCATCGCAGCTAAACAACTACGCTGCTTGAAAGGAGAACCAGTAGAGAGGAGTTACATTCACATTCATCTCATTTTCATCCACAGATGACTCATCATTTCATCTCCTCTTGTGCTGTGAGTTGCGCCTCCGCGCAATGACCAAGGATGTGACAGGATGTACTTGCATTGACGATGGCCCCTGGGCCCAGGGGAAAGGGGGCGGAACCATTGGATAGCGCGCAGTTCTTAACAGCAGATTCTTGGATGGTCTAGCTGGTTGAGACTGGGAAGTGCGCCATTGGGGAGCTCCTCGGACCTTTGGTCTCGCCAACACTCTGGGGGAGTGGGTGTCCCAAGTATCCATCAGTCGGGAGTGCAAGTGATTTCGACGCCAAATCATTGGACTTCGCCTCGATTTCCAGCTTGCTGACAAGGGTGATGAGGGTAGTACCCGGCAGCCTCGTTGGCTCCTCAGAACGAAGACGGAGAAGTGTGGGCATTTACGGCTAACATTCATCATGGCTCCACCACATCCTAAAAATCAGTCGCTTTCGCCAAAAGGAAAGCAGAGAAGGAAGAGACAGAATGAAGAGAAAGTCACTGACGTAAGTAAGAAGGCGCATACAGCTAATAAATCTACCAGTAACAAGGAAGATAAACTACAAGTAGAGGAACAGACAAGTATTGTACCAACTATCACACGATATCTTGTAATTAAAGTAAAGAACGAAACAGACAATCCAAGTGGTTTGAAGAAGGTATCCCCTTTCATAATTCAAAGACAACTTACTTATGTTGCAGGCGAGCTACACAATGTTAAAAAGCTTCGGAATGGCACCTTATTAGTGGAGACATCTACTGACAAACAGACAAATAATCTCTTGAAGATGACATCAATTGGCACTCTTGAAGTTGTAGTTGAGACACACCGCCAACCGAATTTTACACAGGGCGTAATAACTTGTTGGGATCTTCAAGATGTTCCTGAAGAGGAGATTAAAAGAGAACTCACCAGTCAAGGCGTAGTCAATGTTAAACTCATCAACAGCAGAAAAACTGGCCAATTACAACCCACAGGATCATTAATTTTGACATTTGCCATGCCTCAGCTTCCTAAGGACGTGAAGGCAGCTTTCTATCGCTTGCCTGTCCGTCCTTATATACCAAGTCCCCTCCGATGTTTTAAATGTCAACACGGCCTGGTCGCGTGACTGTCCTATTTTTCAGGAGGAAAAACGCATTAGCGAGCTGATGGTATTAGAGAAAGTATCCGCTGGTGATGATGCTAAACGTCGAATAAGAGAGTCTCAGCGCACCCTTCCGTCTGGTGCGTTTTCACATATTGTGGTCAGGATACCAGTAAAAACTGTCTCGGTTGGTAACCAGACAGTTAATGTATCAACTCAAACCGAGTCTGATGTGCATGTTGACCCTCCCAAACCTCCAAAAGGATCAGAGACTTCTCAAAATATGCCTACACAGGGTCAAGGACAAAGACCACCTGTGCAGAGTTCTAGAACTAAACGGGTTAAGACTACTTATAGTCCTTAAAAAGTCTCCAAATTAGCTCGAACTTCACCTCTCGCTACAAGGATTAAGACTTTGGCGAACGTTTTGGCTGCATAATTAGATCAGGAAGAGTCTGCACATACTATCCATCAACCAAGTTCATCTTTGTCCTCCGACATGGTTGAGGACCACCTGATGGATATGGATTTTAATCTCGTGGGAAGGAAAGGGAAACCGAGATATTAACTTAAACGTTAATATTTTTATTTGTTTTTGCAGAGTTTTATCATTTCCGTTTATTTTATATGAATATGCTCCTTAGCTGTTAAGTTTTATGGTGTATTGTTGTTTTATCTTGTGAGGGCCCATTTACAGGCTTCCGCATTATACTGGCAATTTACACCAGTAGGTTGAGTGTGAAGACGTTTTACATCTTCAACTTTTATATATTCTTTTTTAATATTTTTATAAACAGCTAAGTTTTGCCATGACCAAGATAAGGGTCTTTCCCGTATCGGGACGGGCGTAAGCCATAGTGCTGTTACCGCCCATAAACTTAATTTTATCTTATCTATATAATTGGTAAAATTAATTTAAACGTAACAATGTTTTGTATTTCCATTTTAGTTTGCTATTTCACAATTAAGGAACCTTACATGATGGATAGTCATTTTAAACTTTCGAAGTTCACCATAACATTACTAGTAAACTGTTAATATGATTTTAATGTTTGCTGTTTTGCGATCAATGGTGAAAAATATCACATACAGTCTACAAAAGCGCAATGAATTAAATATGACAATATCTACGTACAAACTTTCTGTTTTGAATGCACTTCGTACCGAGCAATTACTATTCCAACTAAACAGGAAACGAAGAGAGTTGAACGATAAAAATATCTTTTAAATTTGAATATTACCAAATCTAAGCAATTCACCTAGGTGATAATCGTCTTGACTTTTTAAGAAAATCTCACTTGAACAGCCAGACTGCGAAAGAAATGAATGAACTTTAGAAGATTTGGGATGACAATACTACGGGGAATAACCGTATAAAACATCAATATTGCTGCACTAATGCATTCTCAGAGAACTACAAATATTATGAAGCTTGTGGGGTTTTATGTTTATCGTTTCATGATCAGACAAATGCAGCGCGAAACTATGTCATATGCAGGTCAAAATGAATAAGTTTCAAAATACTTTACTCTATATTAATGGTAAAACTAATGCATTAAACAGCAATATGCGATTTATTTCTTTGTAGACCATTATTACGAGTAAAATTGTCAATTACGCAGCCACGATTTTTTCAATATGTAAACAACTAATCAGGATTATAAAAAACTGTCTATTTTCTCTAAAACGTAAGTTAGTAAAGCCAAACTAATGTTATGTAATTTATTATTACTGTATTTAAGCTTGTTTCTTGTAAATTGGTTTATCTTACCAAAATAGAATGCTCTTGTATTAGATTCGTTTATTCAGTATGTTTGGTCAGAAAAGCAAAACTAATGTTATTGTAATGTATTATTAGTGTATTTAAACATGTTTTCTAAAATTTGGTTTATTTTTCCAGAATGGAATGCTCTTGTATTAGATTCGTTTATTCAATATGTTGGCGGAGAATGCTAGTTGAAATGGATAGGTTTGTAATCTAATTTAGATTAGAATACGTTTTACAAAAGCAAAGCTATCAAATAATTGGAGTCATCAATTGCTATGTAACGAAATCTCGGGTCTAACAGAAATCGTTCCAAAGTTACTGTAACGAATCATTGTGTTTAACGCAATTATATTACACAATCGCCTCAAACATATAACCAATCTGTATCTCACTTGTATTACAACAGATCATCCTATATGACTGCAGTGAACGATATCACGTAACAAAGGTGCTGAAACTTCCGTAATATAGGTATTTTTAAAAACAAACATGCACTTTGAACTTGTCTGTTCCATTGTCACTTGTTTCGTTACATTAACTTTGGAACGATTTCTGTCCGACTCGAGATTTCGTTCCATAGCGTTTCATGACTCCAGTTATTTGATAGATTTGCTTTGGTATAACGTATTCTAATCTAAACTGGATTACGAAACCATACATTTCAACTAGCATTCTCTGCCAACATACTGAAGAAACGAATCAAATACAAGAACATTCAATTCTGGAAAAAGAAACCAAATTACAGGAAACATGTTAAATACACTAATATTACACTACAATAACATTAGTTTTGCTTTTCTGACCAAACATACTGGTTAAACGAATCTTACACAAGAGCATTCTATTTTGGTAAAAGAAACCAATTTACAAGAAACAAGCTCAAATACACTAATAATAAACTACCATAACATTAGTTTTGCTTTTCTAACTTACGTTTTTTAGAGAATATAGATAGTTCTTTATAATCCTGATTAGTTGTTTACATATTGAAAGAATCGTTGTTGGCTGATTGATAATTTTACTCGTAACAATGGTCTACAAAGAAATAAAACGCATATTGCTGTTTAATGCATTAAGGCTGAATGCAAGTAGGTTTTCCCGCCTTTTTCGTTTTTCGTCAACAATTCAAATTTGAGTGCAGTTAAACAGAAAATAACTTCCACAAATTATAGTTTGTTACATACTTGAATAGTGAATACCATTAATTTGAAATAAAAGTTAACAGAAAATTCAAAACTATGTCAACACACTTTTGGGACATGGAACTGTCCCAAAAGTCTATTGACATAGATTTGACGTTTCTGTTAAGATTTCTTTAAAGATAATGGTATTCATCAGTGACGTAAGAAACAAACTATAGTTTGTGAAAGTTATTTTCTGTTTAATTGCACTCAAATTTGAATTATTGACGAAAAATGGAAAAGGCGGGAAAACCAACTTGGATTCAGCCTTAAAGCTACCAATGTTATAGAGTAAAGCATTTTGAAACTTATTCATTTCTACCTGCATATGACATAGTTTCGCGCTGGATTTGTCTGATCATGAAACGACGAACATAATAACCCACAAGCTTAATAATATTTGCAGTTCTCTGAGAATGCATTAGTGCAGCAATATTGATGTTTCGTACGGTTATTGCCCTTAGTATTTTCATCCCAAATCTTTTAAAGTTCACTCATTTCTTTTGCAGTCTCGCTGTGCAAGTGAGATTTTGTAAGAAAGTCAAGACCATTATCATCTGGGGGAATTGCTTGGATTTGGTAATATTCAAATTTAAACGATATTTTTATCATTCAACTCTCTTCTTCACCTGTTTAGTTGGAACAGTATTTGCTCGGTTCGAAGTGCATTCAAAACAGAAAGTTTGTAGGTAGATATTGTCATATTTAATTCATTGTCATATTTAATTCATTTATAGACTATATATGATATTGTTCACTTTTGATCGCAAAAGAGCAAACATTGAAATCATATGAACAGTTTACTAGTAAAGCCATGGTGAACTTCGAAAGTTTAAAATAACTTTCCATCATGTAAGGTCCCTTAATTGTGAAAAAGCAAACTAAAATGGAAATACGAAACATTGTTACGTTTCAAATACATTAGAATACCATTAGTTTGGCGATATTTGAGGCTGTGTTCCAGAGAAATCATTTTGCTTCATACAATACGCTAAGTGTTAGACAAAATGAAAAATTCGTTGCTGCACGATAATCACTTTGCTAGAAACAATACTTTATAATGAGAATGATGTTATTGTTTAACGCAATTATATTACACAATTGACTCAAACATATGACCAATCTGTATCTCACTTGTATCACAACACATCGTAATATACGACTGCAGTGAACGATATCACGTAACAAAGGTGCTAAAAGTTCCTTAACATAGGTATTTTTAAATACAAACATTCCTTTAAACTTGTCTGTTCCATTGTCACTTGTTTCGTTACATTAACTTTGGAACGATCTTTGTTCGACCCCAAAAGATTTCGTTATGTAGCGTTTGATCACTCTAATTATTTGATAGCTTTGCTTTGGTATAACGTAATCTAATCTATATTAGATTAAAAAAAAATAATTTCAATTTGACAGGCTGATTTCAATTTGTGTGAAAAACTGATTGAATTTATCAGCCGAAATGTTACTTGATAGATCTTTCCTCTTTTGAGAATTATTCTTATCTATTAATTTCCAGATTGCTGTATTAATATTAGTGGAGTTAGATATTAATTCTTCGTTATATTTTATTTTTGCTGATTTTATTTCTCTCTTATAATGGAGTTTTTGATTCTGTATTGGGATAAAAAAATGCTATGCCCCTGTTTGACTAATTCTTGCAAAATGTGCAAAGATTTTTTATTTCTTCTCAATTTGTCATTGTACCAAGGATTTCCATTTAGTCTTCTGCTTTTAAGTTTAAGTATTCTGGTCTCAGTACAGAACGATTGTATACCAGTGGAAATCACCTCTATTAAATATTTCCAAGCCTGGTCCAGATCCTTCATGGAGGCTATTCTTAGGTCTATGTCAGTAGCTAAAATATACGCACGTAACGCGTTGATATTGGGTATATTCAATTTTCTAGTAACGTAATGTCTGTGTGTATAATTTAAGGATTCGTCTTTGTTACCGAGTTTAAAATTATGTAGTAAGGCCCAAACAGCCAGATGATCAGAAAGATCGGGAGAGGATGTACCACAAGTCAAATTATCCACATCGTTCTTATTTAATAATACATTATCAAGACATGCTTTCTTACGAGTTGGCAAAGAATTCCCATAAGTCCAGTTCAGTGAGACCATAATGTCCCAACATCTTCTAACTTCTGTAGAATTGACTTTAATAAAATATATATTTAAATCACCGAGTATAAAACATTTATAGCTTTTATGTGATAAAATTCTATGTATGCATAATTCTAGTTTATCCAAAAATAAGTTAATATTGGCCTCCGGAGTTCTGTAGATGGAAATTATTATTAAATTATATTCCGTCAGATTTATGCCAGAAGCCTCAAATATCTTATCCATGGTTATATCTGATAAGTCTGACACAAAATATTCAGTGAAAATGTTATTTTTAGTTAAATTGCTGAACCTCCAGAAAAGGAAGTAGCTCTACAATACCAAGCAACCAATGTGAAGTTATTAGGGACGTACAAATCTATTTCCTGTGTAGCTAGCCAATGTTCATTCAAAGATAATACTTGAGCCGGTAGTTCGTTATCAAAGATCTCTCCTCATTTGCATCTTAAAGATTGTATATTAATATGTAGCATGG
Source organism: Lepisma saccharinum (assembly GCA_022664845.1). Classification (NCBI taxonomy): domain Eukaryota; kingdom Metazoa; phylum Arthropoda; class Insecta; order Zygentoma; family Lepismatidae; genus Lepisma; species Lepisma saccharinum. The sequence goes on from JAGDQP010010870.1 coordinate 34,368, forward strand.
TTATTGGGATAGTATCAATACAAGCAGAACAATATTTATTTTGATTTTTATCGAAATGAGAGATTGATCTTAATAGAGATTTAGATCCGTTAATAGTTATGTTGTAGTTGTTAATCTGCTGTTGAAAGACAGCAGATTTCCTAACTAGATTTCCGAACCGATACAAGGTAAAGATATTACGGCCTTTTGTGACTGTAAATCCTTCTTTTCTAAATCAGACAAAATATCAAGTAACTTTTCTGCAAACATCCTTTTCCCTAATACATTAAGATGTTGCCCATGATAGGTGTAAAATCTTCTACCAAGTTGGTTCACATCTAATATATTTACATTGGAGAAGATTTTGACCAGTTCCTTTAACTTTTCATTAGTTTTTCTTATCTCTAAATTTACAATAGACCAGTGATACAAGTCGAACCTATGTGGATTGGTACAAATAATTATATTCTTGTGTGTAAGCCTATTTAAGAATAATGTGATTGCATTAACAAACTTCTCAGATTCATTCTTACTTATATCATTAACCCCTAATGCCAAAACAATGAATTTAGATTGTGGCTCACTGGAGTTGTTATAAATATTTTTTATAGTATCCTGAGCTCTAGCTCCAGGTTTAATAAATCCTAAAATACTGTAATTCGACTTATTTGATACCAAATGAGCTATATTACGTCCATGACTATCACCTAATAGGGTTATATCTGGAGGACTTTTTGTTGAATAATTTTCTGTCTTCGATAGATCATGTTTATCTATATCATTTGTTAATGGAACCCTAATTTTTCTAAAGTTTGTTACTTTATCTGAGAGTTCTTTAATTACCTTCAAGTGCGCTTCAATTTCTGTTTGATTTTGATTCAGTGCAGCATTAAAGGCTTCATTGTCGAATTTGATTTTATCTTCAAGCAACTTGATATCCTTTGATAATTTTTTGTTGGATGTTTCAAAGTATTTACACTTCTCTTTTAAATAAGAAGTATTTTCAAAATCAATATCGTCTGTTTGGACTTGAATTGACTTATCTAAATTTAATGATTCGAGATCCTCTAAATCCATTTGGGTACACTTGTCAATCATTATTTTTTGTTGGCAAAATATTAGAGACATTTGAAGTTCATTATGACTTGTTAAATCTCTTATTGCAGAATCTTGTTGAATTTCTTTGTTGGAATTCTGAGTATCTAAAATTGCTTTAATTTCATCCAGCTTTCTAATTGAATCATTGAGTGAATCATCATGATATTCAACGCTGTTTACGTAAAAGGATTTATTCAAGTTTAAATCCTCTTTTGATTTCTTGTGTTGAGAAACAGGGGTATCAAACTCGGTGTTTGCGAAATCGTTCAGCATTGAAGTATAAGTAACTACAGGGGAATCTATAATTTGTTTGTATATTAAATAATAAACTAAGTATATTCGATTAAGTACTAAGTATATCTTTTAACTCTAAAGAATCCTAGCTATATATATGTTAACTACAGTGATACAGTATTTTTTGAAATGATTCTCAAGTAAGCTGTCGTATGTGTAATATGAAACAATAAGATCACTATACTCCTGTCAGGTTTCACTTGTCAATATTTATGCAGTGGAAACAGTTAAAAGGGTTCTCTCCCATATGTAGGGTAGACTATCATCCCTTGAACTATCACTAAATAAGCAATTGTAAGGTTTCTTTCCAGTTTGCTCCTGTCAGAGTCCATTCATTGATATTCAGTAAAGAAATTAGTTACAAGGTTTCTCACCTATGTAAATAATGAACTGAACATCTCATAAATTACCCCGATGTAAGCACTTATAAGGTTTCTCTCGTGTTAGAAAATGTAAAACCCCACTTTCACTTATAACTTTTTGATTTATACTTTGATCAGTTAGACGATCACTTCATTCAAAGAAGCATGAAAATTACTATAAACGAATATAGTTTTAAAAAATTTGTACGGTGTATAAGTTCGGAGATATTTAGAAAGAAACGAAAAAAATCTTTGGGCGGCATATCAAAGGATTTGCATGAAAAGATTTTCAAGACTTTATATCTTTCTTATCTTTTTTTAATTCCCTTAAGAGATAGTCTCCCTAAATACGAGTAGATTGATCCTCCAACTAGAACCAATAACCAAAATTAGGGGGACACTACCAATTTTTAGAATACCGATGGCTTGTTCACCTTCAAGATAAACTTCACCAAAATTATTCTACTGGTCGTTAATGATTGACGATTTGTAGTTTGGAAGAGATATTTTCCATACTATAGTCGATTGTACAATTCCGGAAATCGATGATCGATGTAAATCACATCCAGGTAACTCAGATCTGCAAATGGCTGACTTAGCTGTTAACTATACAGATTAAGTTCCAAAGTAAAATTTAATATAATGCTTCATTTAAACTATTAAAAAACTAATAGATATTAATTATTCACTTGAAGGGAGCTTCACCAATAACTGAGACACATCGCTATTACAAGACAATTCGTCAAGTAGCACACGTACACTCGAGATGGTCGTCACTGATGGTTTGCTTACATTTGGTAAAATTGCACGAAATTCCACTTTACACGGTCATTTTTCACGCTAATTGCATCTAACGATCCACAATCATTTCCTAGCAATTTAAAAGCACCGTACACTTAGACTTCATTGACTTTCAGTTCCTTCTTAAAACTTAACATCGAACTAAAAAAAAAACAAAAAAAAAACGTCCAAACTCCACCTATCCTACAGATCTTTAAACTTGTCTGCTCCATTGTCACTTGTTTCGCTACGTTAACTTTGGAACGATTTCTGTTCGACTCGAGAACATTTCGTTACATAGCGTATGATCACTCCAATTATTTGATAGCTTTGCTTTGGTATAACGTATTCTAATCTAAATTAGATTACAAAACTATCCAATTCAACTAACTTTCTCTGCCAACATACTGAATAAACAAATCTAATACAAGAGCATCCCATTCTGAAAAAAGAATCCAAATTCAGGAAACATGCTTAAATACACTAATAAAACAGTACAATAATTAGTTTTGCTTTTCTGAATAAACATATTGAATAAACGAATCTAATACAAGAGCATTCTATTTTGGTAAAAGAAACCAATTTACAAGAAAAAAGCTTAATTACACTAGTAATACACAACCATAACATTAGTTTTGCTTTTCTGACTTACGTTTTAGAGAAAATAGACAGGTTTTCATAATCCTGATTAGTTGTTTACATATTGAAAAGATCGTTGCTGGGTAATTGACAGTTTTACTCGTAACAATGGCTCACAAAGAAATAAAACGTATATTGCTGTTTAATGCATTTATTTTACCAATCATATAGAGTAAAGCATTGTGAAGCTTTTTCATTTGGAAATGCATATGACATCATTTCGCGCTGGATTTGCCTCATGATGAAACGAGAAACATAAAATCCCACAAGCTTCAAAATATTTGTAGTACTCTGAGAATTCATTAGTGTAGCAATATTGATGTATCCACGAATATTCCCAGTTGTATTTTCATCCCAAAATCTTCTAAAGTTCATTCATTTAATTTCGCAGTCTGGCTGTTCAAGTGAGATCTTGTTAAAAAGTAACGACGATTTTGACCTAGGTGAATCGCTTAGATTTGGTAATATTCAAATTAAAACGATTCTTTTATCATTCAACTGTCTTCACCTAGTTAGTTGGAACAATATTTGTTCGGTTCGAAGTGAATTCAAAACAGTAAGTTTGTACGTAGATATTGTCATATTTAATTCATTGCAGTTCTATATAATATATATGTTATTGTTCAACATTGATCTCAAAAAGCAAACATTAAAACAGTATGAACAGTTTACTAGTAAAGTTATGGTGAACTTCGAAAGTTTTTAAAATGACGTTCCATCATGTAGGGCACTCAATTGTAAAGAAAGAAACTGAAATTAAAAAACAAAACATTGTGATGTTTCCAATACATTAGAATACCATTAGATTGGCGATATTCGTGGTTCCGTTCCAGAGAAATCGTATGGGTTCATACAATAATCTAAGTTTTAGACAAATTCACAAACTCGTTGCTGAAGGATAAACCTTATGCTAGAAACAACAGTTTGTAATGAGAAGGATTTTATTGTTTAAAGAAATTATATTACACAATTGCCTCAAACATATAACCAATCTGTATCTCACTTGTATTATAACATATCGTCCTATGCGACTTCAGTGAAATATATCACGTAACAAAGGTGCTGAATGTTCCTTAATATAGCTATTTTTTAATACAAACATGCACTTTTAAGTTGACTGTTCCATTGTCAGTTGTTTCGTTATATTAACTTTGGAACGGTCTCTGTTCGACTCGAGATGATTTCGTTACATAGCGTTTGATCACTCTATTTACTTGATAGGTTTGCTTTGGTAAAACGAATTCTAATCTAAATTAGATTAAAAAAACTATCCATTTCAACTAGCATTCTCTGCCAACATATTGAATTAACGAATATAATACAAGTGCATTCTATTATGGAAAAAGAAACCAAATTACAGGAAACATGCTTCAATACACTAAAAATACATTACAAAAAGGTTAGTTTTGCTTTTCTGAATATACACACTGCATAAACGAATCTAATACAAGAGCATTCTATTTTGGTAAAAGAGATCCATTTAGAAGAAACAAGCCTAAATACACTAATAATACACAACCATAACATTAGTTTTCCTTTTCTAACTTACGTTTTAGAGAATATAGATAGTTTATTATAATCCTGATTAGTTGTTAACATATTGAAAGAATCGTTGCTGGGTGATTGACAATTTTACACGTAACAATGGCCTACAAAGATATAAAACGCATATTGCTGTTAAATGCATTAATTTTAGCAATGATATAGAGTAAAGCATTGTGAAACTTTTTCATTTGGACCTGCATATGACATCGTTTCGCGCTAGATTTGTCTGATCGTGAAAGGACCACCATAAAACTCCACACGCTTCATAAAATTTGTAGTTCTCTGAGAATACATTAGTGGAGCCATATTGATGATTTGAACGGATATTCCCCGTAGAATTTTCATCCCAAATCTACTAAAGTTCATTCATTTCTATTTCCGTCTGGCTGTTCAAGTGAGATCTTGTTAAAAAGTAACGACGATTTTCACCTAGGTGAATCGCTTAGATTTGGTAATATTCAAATTAAAACGATTCTTTTATCATTCAACTGTCTTCACCTAGTTAGTTGGAACAATATTTGTTCGGTTCGAAGTGCATTCAAAACAGAAAGTTTGCACGCAGATATTGTCATATTTAAATCACTGCAGTTTTATAGACTATACATGTTATTGTTCACCATTGATCCCAAAACAGCAAACATTAAAATCGTATGAACAGTTTACTAGTAAATTCATGGTGAACTTCGAAAGTTTAAAATGACTTTCCATCATGTAAGGGCACTCAATTGTGAAAACTCAAACTAAAATTGAAAATAAAAAACACCGTTAAGTTTCATATATATTAGAAGACAATTTATTTCGATATTTGTGGTTCTGTTCCAGAAAAATCATGTGGTTTCATACAATACTCTAAGTTTTAAAGAAATTCAAAAATTCGGTGCTGAACTATAATCACATTGCTAGAAACAATAGTTTATAATGAGAAAGGTGTTATTGTTTAACGCAATTATATTACACAATTGCGTCGAACATATAACCAATCTGTATCTTACTTGTATTACAACAGATCGTCCTATACGACTGCAGTGAACGATATCAGGTAACAAAAGTGTTGAAAGTTCCTTAATATAGGTATTTTTAAATACAAACCTGCACTTTAAACTTGTCTGTTCCATTGCCACTTGTTTCGTTACATTAACTTTGGAATGATGTGTGTTCGACTCGAGAAGATTTCATTACATAACGTTTGATCACCCCAATTATTTGATAGCTTTGTTTTGGTATGACGTATTTTAATCCAAATTAGATAAAAAACTATCCATTTCAACTAGCATTCTCTGCCAACATACTGAATAAACGAATCTAATACAAGAGCATTTTATTCTGGGAAAAGAAACCAAATTACAGGAAACATGCTTAAATACACTAAAAATACACTACAATAACATTAGTTTTTACTTTCTGAATAAGCATACTCAATAAACGAATCTAATACAAGAGCATTCTATTTTGGTAAATGAAACCAATTTACAAGAAACAGCGAGCTTAAATACACTAATAATACACTACCATAACATTAGTTTTGGTTTTCTAACTTACGTTTTAGAGGAAATAGACAGTTTTTCATAATCCTGATTAGTTCTTTCCATATTGAAGAATCGTTGGTGGGTGATTGACAATTCTACTCTTAACAATGACCTACAACAGATCGTCCTATACGACTGCAGTGAATGATATCACGTAACAAAAGTACTGAAAGTTAATTAATATAGGTATTTTTAAATACAAACATGCACTTTAAACTTGTCTGTTCTATTGTCACTTGTTTCGTTACATTAACTTTGGAACGATTTCTTTTCGACTCGAGGTTTGTTACATAGCGTTTGATCACTCCAATTATTCGATAGCTTTGCTATGGTATAACGTTTTCTAATCTAAATTAGATTTAAAAACTATCCGTTTCAACTAGCATTCTCTGTTAACATACTTAATAAACGAATCTAATACAAGAGGATTCTATTGTGCAAATAGAAGGAAAATTTTAGAAAACATGCTTCAATACATTAATAATACACTACAAAATCATTAGTTTCGCTTTTCTGACTAAAAACACTGAATAAACGAATCTAATACAAGAGCATTCTACTTTTTTTTAAAGAAACCAATTTAGGAGAAACAAGCTTAAATACACTAATAGTACACTACAATAACATTAGTTTTGCTTTTCTAACTTACGTTTTAGAGAATATAGAAAGTTTCTTATAATCCTGATTAGTTGTTTGTACATATTGAGAAAATCATTGCTGGGTGATTGACAGTTTTACTCGTAAGGATGGAATACAAAGAAATAAAACGCATGTTGCTGTTTAATGTATTAATTTTTTAAATGTTCTGTTATTATTTGTGTAGAGTTTTTAGTTATTGTTATTACTAGTAGTATCATTATCGATGTATGTCCATATATATTATCAGCCTTAAACTGTAAACAGGCTTATGTTTTCTGTAAAATGTTAACATGTGTGTGTGCATTGTGTCTGTTTATATGTGTTTTTTTGGGGGTAGTTATTTGTACTCGTTTAGTTTTTCTTCTTTTTCTTAATTATTGTTCAGTTATACTACTATTAATATTGATAGCTTATTTAGATTTTGTATGTACATGGTTGAGTGGAAGAGAAGGCATTTGTGGCCTTAATCTTCGCCATGGAAAATAAGTCAATAAATAAATAATTTTACCAATGATATAGAATAAAGCATTGTAAAATTTTTCATTTCGACCTTCATATGACATCGTTTCGCGCTGAATTTGTCTGATCATGAAACGACCAACATAAAACCCCACAAGCTTTATAATATTTGTAGTTCTCATAGAATGCATTAGTGCAGCAATATTGATGTTTTGTACGGTTATTCCCCGTTGTATTTTCATTTTAAATCTTCTAACGTTCATTCATTTCTTTCGCAGTCTGGTTGTTCAAGTGAGATCTTGTTAAAAAGTCACGACGATCATCACCTAGGTGAATTGCTTAGATTTGATAATATTCAAATTTAAAACATAATTTTATCATTTATAACTCAGTTCTTACATGTTTAGTTGGAACAGTATTTGTTCGGTTCGAACTGCATTAAAAACAGAAAGTTTGTACGTAGATATTGTCATATTTAATTCATTCCAGTTTTATAGACTATATATGTTATTATTTACCATTGATCTCAAAAGAGCAAACATTAAAATCGTATGAACAGTTTGCTAGTAAAATCATGGTGAACTTCGAAAGTTTAAAATGACTTTCAATCATGTAAGGGCACTGAAAGAAAACTGAAATTGAAAATACAAAACATTGTTGAGTTTCAAATACGTTTTAATACGATTAGTTTGGCGATATTCGTGGTTCCGTTCCAGAGAAATCAAATGGGTTCATACAATATTCTAAGTTTTAGACAATTTCAAATATTCGAGGCTGAACGATAAACACTTTGATAGAAACAATAGTTTATAATGAGAAGGGTGTTATTGTTTAACGCAATTATATTACACAATTGCCTCAAGCATATATCCAATCTATATCTCACTTGTATTACAACAGATCGTCCTATACAACTGCTGTAAACGATATCACGTCGTAACAAAGGTTCCGAAAGTTCGTTAATATAGTTTTTTTTTAAATACACACATGCACTTTTAACTTGTCTGTTCCATTGTCACTTGTTTCGTTACATTAGCTTTGGAACGATCTGTGTTCGACTCGAGAAGATTTCGTTTCAAAGCGTTTGATCGCCGTAATTATTTGATAGCTTTGCTTTGGTATTACGTATTCTAATCTACGATAGATCACAAAACTATCCATTTCATCTAGGATTCGCTGACAAGATACTGAATAAACGAATCTAATACAAGAGCATTCTATTATGGAAAGAGAAACCAAATTACAAGAAACATTCTTAAATGCACTAATAATATATTACAATAACATTAGTTTTGCTTTTCTAACTTACGTTCTAGACTAACTAGACAATTTTTTGGAATCCTGATTACTTGTTTACATATTGAAAGGATCGTTGCTGGGCGATTTACAATTTTACTCGTAACAATGGCCTACAAAGAAATAAAACGCATATTGCTGTTTAATACATTAGATTTACAAATGATATAGAGTAAATCATTGTGAAGCCTTTTCATTTGGACCTGCATATATCATCGTTTCGCGCTGTGTTAGTCTGATCATGAAACGACCAACATAAAACCATACAAGCTTCATAATATTTTTAGTTCTCTGGAAATGCATTTGTGCAGCAATATTGATGTTTTGTACGTTTATTCACTGTAGTATTTTCATCCCAAATCTTCTAAAGTTCTTTAATTTCTATCGCTGAACAAGTGAGATCTTGTTAAAAAGTCACGACGATTATCACCTAGGTGAATTGCTTAGATTTGGTAATGTTCAAATTAAAACGATACTTTGATCATTTATAAGTCTTTTCTTCACCTGTCTAGTTGGAGCAGTATTTGTTCGGTTCGAAGTGCAATCGAAACAGAAAGTTTGTACGTAGATGTTGCTATATTTAATTCATTGCTGTTTTATAGACTATATATATTATTGTTCACCTTTGATCGCAAAACAGCAAACATTAAAATCATATGAACAGTTTACTAGTAAGGTCATGGTGAACTTCGAAAGTTTAAAATTTCTTTTCCATCATCTAAGGGCACTCAATTGTGAAGATGCAAACTGAAATAGAAAATAGAAAACGTTACGTTTCAAATACATTAGAATACCATTAATTTGACGATATTTGTGGTTCCGCTTCCAGAGAAATCGTACGGGTTCATACAATATTCTAAGTTTTAGAGAAATTCAATAATGGTTGCTGAATGGCAAACACTTTGCTAGAAACAATAGTTTATAATGGGAAGGGTGTTATTGTTTAACGCAATTATATTACACCATTGGCTCAAACATATAAGCAATCTGTATCTCACTTGTATTACAGCAGATCGTCCTATACGACTCCAGTGAACGATATCACGGAACAAAGGTGCTTGAAGTTCCTTAAGGTTTCTATGGAGATAATAGTTTGAAATTCTGTCATTGAAGGTGGTTCAATTAGTCACTCATGGTGTCCTCTTCTGAAATTTTGCAAACTGCTTAGGCTTGAGAAGAGCAAAGTTCTTGTCATAGCATTCTTTTCCCCTTTCGTTTAAATGACCCTTTCACCTCCCAAACAACCCTCCTCTCTTGCGAGGGAAATCGTCGAGGGAGGTCGTCTCGAAATATTTATTCGTTTATTACCATCATGTTCCTTCACAGTTTGTTTCTTGTTAAGATAGAAAAGCTGAATGTCGTTTTTCTCCAGGTCCTCAATCTCATACATGTGATGGTCATTTTCAAGGGTTCCACAACGTGTGTGTATCTTCACAAAGACGGTAGCATGCCACAATCCCACAACCAGAAATTGGCAATTTGTGCATTTCAAATACCATAGCGAAATAGGTTCTGTTTTGTTCGGTGAAAAATAAAAATAATGTGAACCAGAATCAATCTTTTGCTGAAGGAATATAGAGGGACGTTGATTGAATGAACCTGAAAAATATAGGTTTTATTTGGGGGACAATACTGTTTACAGATTTATTCAATTTTTTCGTAGAACAAATTTTGTTTTTCTTTTCTTTTCTTGGCTTAGACCTTTTTAGCCGCAGATATACAATTACAAAGAAGCCATAGCTTTGACGTTGGTTCGCATTTGGAAAGTTGTGTTTTCTCGCCCAGTGGAGTTCTTCCTAAATTTTTTCCCGGTTTCTCTGTCGCATCAGGTAAATGATGGGATGATAATAAAATGTAAAGCTTTCCCCTTTGCAATGGGCACGCACTGTGAGTGACACATGGGGTGTGTGGAGGTAGCGCTTCATTTATTCTAGACCAACGGCACGAGTTGGGGTGGTCAGTCCCACACTCGTTCGTCTTTACCTCCCAAGGTGCCCACGAATACCAAGGACGCTCTGGTACTGTTTGATAGGAGGCTGAGTGCATCTCAGAGCACCAGGCATGAGAGCACAGTAGAAAAGTTTCCAGCGTTCTGCCCGGGAATTGAACCCTAACCGCCTGATTCATAGTCTGAGTACGGCGACTCCAAATGATGGTACCTTGAAAAAGGTCATTTTATTTTCATAAGAACAATACCAGGTTATAAATAGTAACAACATATAGCACGAAAAACAGAGCCTCCTTATCTTCATTTGGTGCCCTCAGCCCTCTTTGCTCTCTCCTACTAGCGGTTCTGGACAGCTTCCAAGAGCCAATTGCATTAATCTAAAAAAATCCACCGTAAATTTGACTTTTTACTATCAGACTTGGTATACTCGTGGAATCGCTCTAATATGGGTTTAAAAATTTCAACTTTTAAAACCCCAGACGCAATAGTGGTATTTTATCTAGAGTTTGTAATTAAGTCCATTGCTTTATTTATATCATAATATGCAGAAGCAGTATTTATAAATTAAACATAAAATAATTCACAGATGTGAGTGCGTGACGTTGTTTTCGCTTTTATACGCTTATTATATATAATCTAGTATTTTATTAAATAAAAACAAAACTTAACACAACCTTTTATGTGGTACAATTTTAACAATTGTTGTATACAATTTTGTTGGGCCCATACTTTCAGAGAGTTTGGAGAAATAAATATCAGTGTGTAAGTGTCGGTTGCAAAATTGTCAGTGATTGACATAAAATTTAACATTAAATAATATATAGTACTATGCATATTGTTTACGTGTTATTTTACCGAGAACGTGGTCTGCAAAATCCTGACAGCTGCTATTGTTATAATTAAATTGTTTTACCACGAAAACTATGCTTTCCTCTTATGTAGTAATTCTGTATGTTTCTACCTACAATGTACAACTAATAGCATACATTTTTAGTCTGTAACTTTCTTTCGTATTTCTGCTTCAAAATTATCGTTTATAACTTGTGTTAATTCAACATTTGCCAACAATGGAGGTTTGCGGTTCAATCCCAGCGGGCGACCATCCTCACTGAGGTTTTCCCAGGAGTTTTAGGCAAATGCCGGAATGGTAACTTGAACTTAGGCCCTGGCTGACACCTCCTTGCATCATATCTCCTCCTCTATCGCGGCCTGAGACTTAGATGCATAAAGGCCATAAAATTCAATTCAAACGGACGTCTGTCTCGAATGCAAATATGTTAACACCACACAGAATAAGCGATTTTTAATTGTGATCATCCGGGAAAGAGCTTTTCCAGCAAAAAGGAATAATTTCGTTAAATTGACAACGTATCTCTTGGCTAACGTGAGTGAATTTGAATTTATTTATGGCCTTTGGGCCTCTCAGACTCAGGTCAAGTTAGTATTAATCGGTCAGCACCTAGTTACTAGCTACCATCCCAGCATTTATCTGATATCACTTCGAAAAAAAAACAAAGTTAGTATGAGTGACCGCTGAGAGTGCTCCCAAGACCTTCCGATTGCTAAACTAACGCTCTACCAACTGAGCTACGATCGCTCGATTCTATTGTTCGAGGATTCTACAGGATTATGTTGTTACCTAGCCTATGAATTTTAGGAACCACGCCCTACTTCTTTTGTTCCCTTACCGATCGCAGCGCTTATCGGCTCGAGATCGCGTTTGATTCACCTCTTGCCCGCCAAGCGGTTCGTGGTTCTCCGGTAACTTTAAACCACGCATTGAGGTAAATTATAAAATAATTCAATTCACATATTTAAACACCAGGACATGCCGGACGTTTTGAAGAACAAACTTTATTACTAGTATAAGTAAAATTCGTGGGAAGAAATACAAAATCTATTGAGCAATAAACCGTGAGGGCCAACTGGCGGGCGGTGTCAGGTGAATAATGCGCAAGCTCGGCCGACAAGGTCTGCGTTGCGTTGCTGAACGTATTCCATGTACAATGTGCCCAGTAAGGGTTAACAGCACCACCACGAGAAGGCGAAGTAGGACTTGGGAGTGAGAGGCTTCATTTCCAAGGATCTTCCATTTGTTGCACATCACTACCTAAATTAGTGCCGTGTGCATGGTGTATGTATGAATCAACGAATGATTGGATGAATACGTGTATATGTGTGTGTGTGTTTCAAATCAAGAGATTCATTGTAGGCTTCTTAACCCGCTCTTCGTGAAGCCTATCACAAATAAATGCTTTTGTAGAGAAGTCCTTCTACTGCATATTCCTTAATCCTGTTCACTGCGTACGTAAATGCTGGGATAAAAGTTTGATCATTATGCTAAGCCCACGTGTCTTACATCAATATTCTCCGAGATATTAAGTTAACTGTAACAATGTTTCACTAACTTTGGTCGCATCCGTCTCGGAAACTAAGCTTCTTTTTGACAATGGAAAATAAACCTTTCATCCTTATACTATAGGAAATTCATAGCTGAAATATATATACCCTTTGTGCTGCATGGAATCACCAACATAATAATAATAATAATAATAATACTTCAGTGCAATGAACGGCATTATTGTTAATACAGCACTAGAATTATTTAAGTACATGAAAGTTAATTTTACATGTGTTATAACTGATAAGATATGAATAGTGTTAAGAAATACGTACATTATGTGAAGGTCAACTAATAAAAGGATCATATACAGTATTGAACGTCGAATGAATATAACCATAGTAAATCATCCGAAGACATCCCCAAGAACTCTTCACCCAATACATAGGCTTTGAATTGAAAATAATATTAATATATGACATGGACTGATGTGCGAGTGGGGTGTGTTTGAGTTTTCATAATAGACAAATCAAAATTAATTCTGACTGTATTAATTAGAGTACTATGTACATAATTCAATTTCTCCAATTTCTTTCTTCAATTGTTAATTTTCTGTCATTTCGAGGGTCGACAAGCTCCGGGAAAATACAATGCATATAAAATGCCTGTAGTTTCGGAAATATCGTTGTTTCCCAAAGTGAATCGTCTCTCTCAATCCTGGTAACGGCTATATCTTTCGCTGTCCATACCACAAAATCACACCATTTTCTGCCCGTAACTTGTAATTGTCCTTGAACTTGATAAAAATGGTTGTGACTCCTCTGCAATACAAATTTTTCGTTTGCTCCATCATACCGCAAGTAAAATGGTTGTAGCAGTTCTATTGCTTCAAGTGGAGATAATTTCTGTGCGTTTGTTGGACATTTCACTTCCAACAGTCCATCGTCATCTACAAGAGCGTCTGAACTAGCTCCTAACCAGCTGTGTTCTTCGTGCACCCAGAAACCACTTCGGTCCACTTTCCTTATATCTCTTCTTGTAATCTTAGATAGCTTTCTTTCATTGTCAATTCCATATTGTGTATATTTGTTTCTTACTTGCATTTTGTACAATAATCGGTGGACGAGTTTATGGCATTTCGTATACGCTTTTCTCTTTACCACTTCCCCGAAGTTACTAGCGGTAATACGCTTACTCCTTTCATCATGCCACAAGACGTCATCAGGTTGACAACGTGTAGAGTCCTGCAAATCTCGTATTTGTTGTTTTGTTAGTCGAAGACTATCCAAAAATTTATTGCATAGATCCTTAAGATTGTCCATCGATAAGTCAAGTTTAGTGGCTTTTGGTCCATAATTACAGTCATCATTTTGTGAATATATTGTTGCAAAGCCGAACTCTAATTTTCTTCGTTTTGTTTGCGTTCTACTGAGAATTTGCCCATCTTTTCTCTTGCTTTGGAGATTTCGTCTTCTCTGTTCGGCAATTTTTTCATTACCACATTAGGACTTCTTTGTGTGGTAGTTCGTTTCACTGGAACTTGCCACCCTGGTCCAAAAGAGTAATTTAGTGCAGCCACTGTGCATCTATGATTGTAGGATCCCTGAACGACGATTTATCTGTTTCCCACCTATCATTTTATTTACTAAATGCATATACATTTCTGCTGCGTTTGTAGTCACATCTTCAATGAGTCGGTCAGCCTTCTTTATTAGAATGTTAGCACAATTCACTATTCGGTTTTTCATGTTCCTGGATACGGGATCTTCTGCAATCATAAGGTACTCTTTGTTAAATTCTCCTGCTTTCTTACAGTTTTCCAAACAGCTTCTGTGGTCACCTAAACAGCGGTGGAATACTAGAGGTATTTGTTTTTGGAGGTCTGAAGCAGAGCTTTCATTCTTTTTACTTGTCATAATAATACTTCGAAGACTTTTAAAAATATGTTCAATGACATTTTTATTTAGATGTTTCTTATAGTTGGACTCTTCTCTTAGCGTGTATAATGCTTTCGTCAGATTTTATCGGCATGATTGGCACACTCGAATTTGACAACATCTCTTCCGTAGTATCGAACATGTTCAAATATTGCAGCTTCAACGCTTGAATTCCCATTCCCAACAAATTTTTTATAAATTAATCCATGCATTTCTCTGCTTCTGTTGAAGCCCTCGACAATTATGTCTGCTTCCATAGCACTTGAACTCCCAGACCAGTTTTTGGCGCATTTATGTTCGGGTACACTTTTATTTGCATAGGCTGCTCTAGCGCAAGTATGACAATACTTATTACGCACACCTAAGAATAAAATTTTCTTTGTGTAGTAACCCACTATCACCGCGCAACCAGATAAAGCACTATAACGATGACTATGGAAACGTTGTGACCAACCTCCATCAACTATTACTCTTGTATATGGTTCACCTCGAAGTAAGCGTTAGGATTTCAAAGCAAGTTTTCTTTCTTCTCTTCCATTTTCTTTTAATTGTTCCGTAAGCACACTCTCCCATACCTTGCCTAATAGTTTTTCCTTTTTCATAAAGGTTTACGCACTCGTACATGGTACTTTCATAGTCGCTAGAAGCTCTTGCAAAGGATTATGTCCTATACCAACAGATATAGAGGCCAAAACTGCTTCATCATTTATATCTAACTGTGTTCGAGGCACTGATTGTACATTTTTAGTTGTTTCCCCTTCATCTTCTTCGGTGGTGGTCGCCATGTTATACATTGTATCACAAGATGAGCACTTGTAATGTAGTATTGATTTCAACCCAATTTTTCTTTCTTTGACACATTTCATGATTCCTGGTGAACTAATGTTTCTACATGTTGTCTTATGTTCTGACACCTTTCTAACTTCCTTTATTACGTGTGCGAGATCAACCAGTCTTCGGCCTTGGGTAATATTTCGAATTGCTGTATCTGTTCTGTCTTCCGCTGCTTCAGTAACAAGGGGCACTTCTATATCCTCAGATTCTTCTGAAGGATGATCATAAGCAACTGTTAATTTACTGCAGTCTACCACATAATTTTCTTGTACTGTTTGTAGAATATTTTCGTTTTCGTATGCTATGTTAATAGCTGTACAGGCTGTCGTCTTCTTTTGTTTTTGAAGAACTGAATACATTCGTACAGGTATCTGAACCTGGAAATCTTCATAACCTTCTATTTGTGTTCCAGTTGATACTAATTCTTCTATCGTACCTGATGCCGACGTAGTCTTGAATTTCTCCACAGACGAATTCCGAGAAGTCGCACATATGTTCCCCTGTTCTTGGTGTTGATGAAAATCTGTTGCATGCTGTTCATTTGTCGTAATTGAATTCCCTACATCGAGCGTTGACATTGTACAATTTGATGAACCCACTGGTGGAGCTGTTGCTTCATTAGGATTATTTTGTTTTGTTGAATTTCTGTAATAATACTAATACTAATACTAATAATAATAATAAAAACAATATCACTATTGCAAACAATATGCGTCTACTAACATATACAGTATACTAACATACAAGAAATCAATCTCCCAGATTGCGAACTTTGACTTAATACTGTGAAGGTAAATAGATGTTAATTATACTACCAGTCACCCCATCTAAGAATTTTGCTTTGAGTCACATTTATTTTGCTTTTCTGAATAAACACACTTCATAAACGAATATAATACAAGAGAGCTCTATTTTGGTAAAAAAAACAAATTTAGAAGAAACAAGCATAAATACACTAATAATACACAACCATAACATTAGTTTTGCTTTTCTAACTTACTTTTTAAAGAATATGGATAGTTTTGTATAATCCTGATTAGTTTACATATTGAAAAAATCGTTGCTGGGTGATTGACAATTTTACTCGTAACAATGGCCTACAAAGAACTAAAACGCATATTGCTGTTTAATGCATTAATTGTACCCATGATATAGAGTAAAATTGTGAAACATTCTCATTTGGACCTGCATATGACATCGTTTCGCGCTGGATTTGTCTGATCATGAAACGACCAACATAAAACCCCACAAGCTTCATAATATTTGTAGTTCTCTGAGTTTGCATTAGTGCAGCAATATTGATGTTTTGTACGGTTATTACCCGTAGTAATTTCATCCCAAATCTTCTAAAGTTCATTCATTTCTTTCGTACTCTGGCTGTTCAAGTGAGATCTTGTTAAAACGTCATGATGATTTTCACCTAGGTGAATTGTTTATATTTGGTAATATTCAAATTTAAGGGATACTTTTATCATTCAACTCTCTTCTTCACCTGTTTAGTAGTAACAGTATTTGTTCGCTTCGAAGTGCATTCAAAACAGAAAGTTTGCAAGCAGATATTGTCATATTTAATTCATTGCAGTTTCATAGACTATATATGTTATTGTTCACCATTGATCGCAAAACAGCAAACTTTAAAATCGTATAAGCAGTTTACTAGTAAAGTCACGGTGAACTTTGCAAGTTTTAAATGACTTTCCATCATGTAAGGGCACTCAATTGTGAAGAAGGAAACTAAAATTGAAAGTACAAAACATTGTTACGTTTCAAATACATTAGAATACCATTAGTTTGGTGATATTCGATGTTCCGTTCGAGAGAAATCGTAAGGTTTCATACAATACTGTATTTCATACTCTGTTTCATACAAGTTTTTGAAAAATTCAAAAATTAGTTGCTGAACGATAATCACTTTGCTAGAAACAATAGTTTATAATGAGAAGGGTGTTATTGTATAACGCAATTATATTACAGGTGTTTGTTCTAAATTGGTTTCTTTTACCAAAATAGAATGCTCTTGTATTGGATTCGTTTATCCAGTGTGTTTATTCAGAAAAGCAAAACTAATGTTTTTGTAGTGTATTATTAGTGTATTGAAGCATGTTTTCTGTAATTTGGTTTCTTTTTCCATAATAGAATGCTCTTGTATTAGATTCGTTTATTCAGTATGTTGGCGGAGAATGCTTGTTGAAATGGATAGTTTTGTAATGTAATTTAGATTAGAATACTTTATACCAAAGCAGAGCTATCAAATAATTAGAGTGATCAAACGCTAAGTAACGAAATCTTCTCGAGTCGAACAAAGATCGTTCCAAAGTTAATGTAACGAAACAAATGACAATGGAACAGACAAGTTTAAAGTGCATGTTTATATTTAAAAATACCTAGATAAAGGAACTTTCAGCACCTTTATTACGTGATATCGTTCACTACAGTCGTATAGGACGATCTGTTGTAATACAAGTGAGATACAAATTGGTATATGTTTGAGGCACTTGTGTAATATACTTGCGTTATACAATAACCCATTCATTATAATGAGGCCCTTCTCATTATAAACTATTGTTTCTAGCAAAGTGATTATCGTTCAGGAACGAATTTTTGAATATTTCTAAAACTTGTACGAAACAGAGTATGAGACAGAGTATTGTTTGAAACCTTACGAATTCTTTGGAACGGAACATCGAATATCACCAAACTAATGGTGTTCTAATGTATTTCAAACGTAACAATGTTTTGTATTTTCAATTTCAGTTTCCTTCTTCACAATTGAGTGCCTTTACATGATAGAAACTTATTTTAAACTTGCGAAGTTCACCATGAATTTACTAGTAAATTTTCATACGATTTTATTGTTTGCTGTTTAGCGATCAATTTTTGAAAAATAACATATATAGTCTATAAAACTGCAATGAATTAAATATGACAATATCTACCTACAAAGCCTCTGTTTTCAAAGCACTTCCGACCGAATAAATACTGTTACTACTAAACAGGTGAAGAAGAGAGTTGAATGATAAAAATATCCCTTAAATTTGAATATTACCAAATATAAACAATTCACCTAGGTGAAAATCGTCGTGACTTTTTAACAAGATCTGACTTGAACAGCCAGACTGCGATAGAAATGAATGAAATATAGAAGATTTGGGATGAAAGTACAACTTGGAATAACCGTACAAAACATCAATATTGCTCCACTAATGCATTCTCAGAGAACTACAAATTTTATGATGTTTGTGGGGTTTTATGTTGGTCGTTTCATGATCAGAGAAATCCAGCGCAAAAGGATGTCATATGCTGTTCCAAATGAAAAAGTTTCACAATGCCTTACTATATATCATTAGTAAAATCAATGCATTAAACAGAAACATGCACAGCATGAAAACATGCTTCAATACATTAATAATACACTAGAAAAACATTTGTTTTGCTTTTCTGAATAAACACCCATCATAAACGAATATAATACAAGACCGCTCTATTTTGGTAAAAGAAACCAATTTAGAAGGAACAAGCTTAAATACACTAATGATACACTACCATAATATTAGTTTTGCTTTTCTAACTTACGTTTTAAAGAATATAGATAGTTTTTGATAATCCTGATTAGTTGTTTACATATTGAAAAAATCGTTGCTGGGTGATTGACAATATTACTCGTAACAATGGTCTACAAGGAAATAAAACGCATATTGCTGTTTAATGCGTTAATTTTAACAATGATAAAGAGTAAAGCATTGTGAAACTTTTTCATTTGGACCTGCATATAACATCGTGAAACAACCAACAAAAATCCACTGCTTTATAATATTTATAGTTCCCTGAGCATGCATTATTGCAGCAATATTGGTGTTTTTTTACGGTTATTCCCGGTAGTATTTTCATCCCGAATCTTCCAAAGTTCATTTACTTTTTTCGCAGTTTGGCTGTTCAAGTGAGATTATGTTAAAAAATCACGGCGATTTTCATCTATGTGAATTGCTTAAATTTGGTAATATTCAAATTAACAATGATATCGTAATGACTAGCGTATATAACGAGCACGTGGACATTGTGTAAGCAATAACATACATGTTTATAGAACAAACATGGTTTTATGTAAGGAAACAAAGAATACGTACACATTGGAGCAGACGACGGTCAACTCCTCAAACAAACACCAGATGGAGCAAATAACGGAAGACAGAGGGAGCTGGAGTAAAGTACGAGAATCAAGAGAAACCACCCCTACTTTCACCTTTAAAAAGTACCTGCACAGAGCAAGAGCCATCACTCGTTTCCCCCGGGTGGTCAGCTCCTCTCCTTCAACCGTTCGCAGTTTGCTAAGAAACTGGAACATCCTAGTACGTAGTTCGCTAAGGAACTGGTACTATCCTACACAGGTAGTTCGCCAAGGAACTGGTGTGCACTCTCACACATAAATCCTAACTTAACCTGTACGTAGTTCGCCAAGGAACTGGTACAACCACCTGACACGTAATT
>JAGDQP010010871.1:0-16592 GCA_022664845.1 Lepisma saccharinum
AATTGCATAAAGAGGATTGAGTACATAGAACTAAATAAAACCGTAAGAAAGAAAATAAGAGAGGATGTACGAAGATATAACGAAAATCTTGTTAAAAATACAATCGAGGAAAACAAGAGCCTGAAGAAAGCCAAACAGCAGCTCATGATAGGGAAAAAGCAAATAATTGCAGTTAAGAGACCAGACGGGACCGTAACACGAAATAAGGAAGAAATTATAAACATATTTCAAAATTTCTACACAGAATTGTACTACTCCGAGGAAGAACTAGGAAATGAAGATTCAGAAGAAATTGATGTTGATGTCCCAGACGTAATGAAAGAAGAAGTGGATAAAGTACTTCGAGGGATGAAGAACGGAAAATCACCAGGAGAAGATGGACTCACAGCAGAGATGTTTAAATGGGGAGGTGAAAAGATGAAAGAGGAAGTTGCTAAATTATTCTCGATGTGCTTGAGGAAGAGAGAAATACCCAGAATTTGGAACAATGCCGTTATCATTTTGTTGTACAAGAAAGGGGACAAAGAACGCGTAGAAAACTACAGACCAATTAGTTTACTGTCAGTCCTATACAAAATGTTCACCAAAGTTATTTTGAATCGTATTGAACGAGACTTGGATTTTAATCAGGGAAGGGAACAAGCCGGATTTCGTCGTGGATTTAGCACAATGGACCACATACAAACATTGAATGAAGTTATGGAAAGGACTAATGAATATGAACTTCCACTATGTTTGGGATTCATAGATTTTGAAAAGGCTTTCGATTTGGTCTCCTTGTCAGCAGTACTTAAATCACTTGAACATCAAGGCATCGAAAGTGCATACATCAAGTTACTGCGAAACATTTACTCGACTGCCACTTCTGTCATTAGGCTGCATCAAGACAGTGAAAAATTTAAAGTTGGAAAAGGGGTAAGGCAAGGAGATTCAATTTCTCCGAAACTGTTTTGTGCGGTCCTGGAGAGAGTGTTCCAGAATTTAAACTGGGATGAAGTTGGAATTAAAATTAATGGCGAATATCTTCATCATTTACGGTTCGCTGATGATATAGTCCTGTTTGCTTCAAGTGCAGAAGAACTACAAACCAGAATGGAAGAACTGAGTAACGAGAGTTCGAAAATAGGCCTTAAAATGAACTTAAGTAAAACAAAAGTAATGTACAATCAACATGCTGCAAAGAAGGAAGTGAAGATTAACGGAGAGACAATAGGCATAGTTGATGAGTATGTTTACCTAGGCCAGCTTAAAACATCGAATGCAAAGTTGACTGATGAAATAAATAGAAGATGTAAAATGGCGTGGAGTTCTTTTGGAAGACTACACTTTATTTTCAAAAGCAAACTTCCAATGTGTCTGAAGCGTAAAGTTTATAATCAATGTGTCTTACCTGTAATGATGTACGGCTGCGAAACTTGGACATTGAATGCGCAAACGACTCAAAGATTGAGAGTCACACAAAGAGCAATGGAGAGGTGCATGCTAGGAATAACCAGGAGGGACAGGAAGAGAAATGAATGGATTCGCGCACAAACAAAGGTAGAGGATGTAATCAAGAGTGCGAAGAAGATGAAGTGGAGATGGGCCGGTCACATAGCTAGACGAACAGATGGAAGGTGGACGACAAATGTACTACAGTGGATTCCTAGAGAAAAGAAACGACCGAGACGACGTCCAAATGTAAGATGGGTAGATGAAATCAAGCGTTTTTCAGGAGCTACATGGATGAGGATATCAGCAGACCGAGATATGTGGAAAGAAAAGGGGGAGGCCTTCATCCAGCAGTGGATAGAAAACGGCTGAATATGATGATGATGATATATATATATATATATATATATATATATATATAAAATGAAATGGAGTTTATTACAAATAGAGATAAAAGGGATAATAATTCGACTGTTATTGCAATACAGTTTTTTTTATCTTTAAAAAATAATCGAAATGCAATATACACTTTTTCTAATAATAATAATAATAATAACATTCCTAACTCAAAGTAGGAAACAATACTTAAAATGTAGACTGCTGACAAGGTAGAAAAAGAAACAAACATTTTTTTTAAAAAATTTATGTAACAGAATGAATTACGGAAAAGAAATAGAAAGACGTTCAAGGACATAAAATGCCAGAAGTATGTATGAACTATTCTAAGTACTTAAGATTACAAACTCTACTCGTATGAAGTTCGAGTTATAATACACTGAAGTTACTATTACAATAAGTTTACGGAAATATAAAAATTCTAAATGCATATTTAATTCCCAGGCCAACTGTTTTCAGCTTCAGCAGCAAGTGCTGGAAGTCTCATATCACTGCTCTGCCCGTCTGTATGTCGACAACGTTCAACTCAGGAACTACTATGGCTACGAAGGTGGTTGAATTGCTGTTGGGAAAACTCGGCGAGACAAGTTCAAGCTGCATAGACAAGGTCTGTCTGTTCGTCGAACTTTCAACCAAACTACTAGGGCTACGAAGGTGGCTGATGTGTCGTTTGAAAGACATCGGCGAGACGAGGTCAAATATATAATATCTGTCCGTCCGTCGACAACTTCCAACTCACGAACTACTAGGGCTACGAAAGTGATTGATATGTCGTTCGAAAGGTCTCCGCGAAACTTTTCCAACGACACATAGATAATCCGAATCGCGTGCTCGCTGGTGAATCCCGCAGATATTTGCTCTAAACCAGCGCACTCACTCACGTACCTCTCGCTGCAAGTTTCGAAATATGTAAATTATCATATAGTGCACTGAATAAATTAAGACTATGTAACTTACTTTTAAAATTGAACGAGCACTTTAGTATCTATTCAAGGAAGTGTAAATTATTTGGATGTAGTTAGATGGTGGATTGCGCTTTCTTAAATACGCAAGGAACATCCTGAATAGGGAATAAGATATTTTATATAGGACTTGATATTATTGCACGTCGAACGTTATACAGCTCTTATATAATTTTGGCGTTCAAATTGTATCACACCTAAGTAACCATATATTTGCACCCAAAGGATAGTACACAGAGTTGTTCTAATCTATGGGACGAACTATGGGAGAACTACCAAGGATTAGACTCCCTTGTCCTTGGTACTACTTACGAGGGTACTCAAAAGAAACCGGAATCGTTCTCTGGAGGGCGAACCCGTTGTAGTATATGCTTCCGCCGCTAGATGCCTCTTGTAGGAACCCTTCTGTATCAATCTGCCTAGTGGTGCAACGTATTAATTTTTTGTTAAGCGCCTTTCGTTTGTTCGGCGATTATTTTGTGATTACTGAAAAGTAGAAACGTCAGGCTGTGGAGGTCTGTTTTCTGTTAGGGAAAACAGCTGTAATGCTTGAAACAGCTTACAAGTAAGCCGCTCAGGGAAATCCACAAATTTACGAGTGATTGTCCCGCTTCAGGAATTGTGAATTCTCACTTGAAGACCAACCTCGCTTAGGGTCGAATTCAAAGTCGTGTTTAGTAGAAAATTAGTTACTTGAAGGCACGTTTTCAAGCTGCTGCTCATTCATTATCCTTTCTCAAGTTTGCGAAGGGTTCTGGAATTCCAAGTTGACTTTCTTCAAGAAGCATTTCGTTAAGTGTTGATCTTTACAGTTTCATAGTCATTTCTTGAGACAGTGTTTGAAATGAACTATTTATAGTGCAATTTTCTTTCTCTTGAGAAGTGAAAGTTGTTCTTGTAGGGAACGAAAATTGCTTTTTGTGAAAGAGAAGGTCTACCTTGACTTGAGAGAGAGAATTTGAAATGTATTTGTAAAGGAAAGTGTAAAACACAACAAAATAATAATATTCATTATTCTTTTACCAAAAATGTAGAGGCAGTTTGCAAGAAAAGTGTTAATTCAAGCGTCTTCTGTATAATCTGTGCGACACTAAATCCAATCTGCACGGAAACGTATATTTGTTTACATGCCACACATGCTATTCTTGTACCTCAATTGAAAATAAAACCAAATATCAGCACCTTTTTAATCACTACCATTTTATACGACCTTAAGAATCAGACTTATCGAATGCAATACAGGCTAACCTCGTTAATCCGAACCCACGGTACTCCGAACGCCGCGCTACTCCGAACGTCGTCTGTACATACGTATTGTTAGTTTTAGATTTTCATGTCAAAACAATGCAACCGTAAGCTTGGGATGAGACTTCTCAAGGGAACACTGTAAGCTCTTGGACTAAACTTTGGCCTCTTCCCCAAAGACCGTCAAACAAAAATTCATCAGATCCTTCTTTTGTGTCTGAAATTGTTCATGTTCTCCAGATTGTTCATAAGCAGACAGATGACCTTATCTAGAAAGGAGATGTTACTGAGTGGCTAAATGAAGAAGAGGCAGGGTTAGGAAATGAACGCTTATCTGATGCTGAAATTATCTAACGTGCACGAGAAGAAGCAGAGAGCGATGATGAAGAAAACAATGTAGAAGAAGAACCAACTCAAAGTGTAAAACATGCAGAGGCGATGCAAGCTTTCAACACCTGTTTGGTGTGGGCAGATGAAAACGCTATTCCAGTGCTAACCTTTCGTCAACTGCGTGATGACGCGTTTCGTAAGTCCATCAAAAAAGCAGGTCAGAAAACGATTAAAAACCTTTTCAAATGACTTTTTTACATAAAGTTACAGTACTGTACTGTAGTATTTAAAGAACAGTAACATACAAAGTTTCATTTTGTAGTAGAGTAGGTCTTTATTGTGTAATTGTTCAATTTATCGTACGTACGTACAAACTGTCAGTAAATTGGTTTTCTAGCGAATTACTGTATGCGTAATTTATTTTAAGCTTGTTTCGGGCGTTTCTTTAGCATTCCTTAGTAATCCGAACTTTTTTATATTCCGAACAGCTCGAGCAAACAAATATTTGGATTAACGAGATTGACCTGTATTTACATTTTCCCAATGTAATTAGTTTTATATGAACAAACTACAACATTGTTCATTGACATATGAAGCCAAATATTACATGGAAGTCGTAATGTTGCTCAGTTGGCTACCATGTGTTTCTTGGGGCTGTTTCAACAAGACATGGATTACCCACTAACTCAAAACGAATTTCTGAAAAAAAAAAAAATGTAATTGAAAAGTGAATGAGTTGAATTTATCCTGACTAGTTTGACTGATGAAATAAATAGAAGATGTAAAATTGCGTGGAGTTCGTTTGGAAGACTACACTTTATTTCAAAAGCAAACTACCAATGTGTCTGAAGCGTAAAGTTTATAATCAATGTGTCTTACCTGTGATGATGTACGACTGTGAAACTTGGACATTGAATGCGCAGACATCTCAAAGATTAAGAGTCACACAAAGAGCAATGGATAGATGCATGCTAGGCATAACCAGGAGGAACAGGAAGACAAATGAATGGATTCGCGCACAAACAAAGGTAGAGGATGTAAATTAGACTGTGAAGAAGAAGTGGAGATGGGCCGGTCACACAGCTAGTCGAACAGATGGAAGATGGACGACAAATGTATTGGATTCCTAGAGAAAAGAAACGACCGAGACGACGTCCGAATGCAAGATGGATAGAAGAAATCAAGTGTTTTTCGGGAGGCACATGGATTAGGATATCAGCAGACCGAGATATGTGGAAAGAAAAGGGGGGAGGCCTTCATCCAGTAGTGGATAGAAAACAGCTGAATATGATTACACATACATAATTTACAGCTATATTCAATCCACTACTGGATGAGGCCTCCCGCAGGGAGGAGTTGGTCTACTGCTCCCACGCTACGCAGACGTGGTGGGAGAGGACAGCCGAGCTCTCAACTGTGACCGTCACCGTCTTTTATTCACAGCAGCTACCCAATCGCATCACGATGCTGGGTGGGCACCGTTCCAAACCCTTATGTCTTGGGGAAAAAATCCTTGGCAAATCCGAGAATCGAACCCGGGACCCCACGATCAACAGGCAGCGCAATTTGAACGTTGATGTCTCGTAAATAATTTTATTTCTTTCGGTGGTGGACAAAAAGTAACAAACACCCTTTCCCCCAGACGGTTTTTAGATGTGACTTAACATTTTGAAGTGTCGCTCCCAGAAGGCAGTTTAACAAGTAGTTGTATCCCGCCTGTTCTGAACTTCGCGGTTAGACTTTTGCCCACAGACACACTCAGGGTACAGCAGGCGCCTCAGGCGTCAGTGTTACCAACTTATTTCAAAAACTCAACTTTTATATTGTTTCCATACCTTTGGGCCTGCCCACATTGAATTACACCAAATTTTGGACACATGTGCATTAGGTACTGTACTGTGACAGGCCATAGAGGTATATCCTTCACCGCTATTGTCAGTGTTACCAACCCATTTCAAACATTTAATATTTCGAATTGTTTCCGCACCGTTGGATGTATCAGCAGCAGCTACGTACTTAGGCATGTCTTAAAGTTACTTAAAGCGCCGTAGCTGTTAGAGTTACGAATCAATTTCAAAATTTCTCGCATTTTTGTAACACGGTTACCTAATGGTCTATTTTCTACCCCTTTAAAAAACAAATGTATCTTTTTATTGTTTGTTATACCGCACTATTATTGCTTGTACGAGTATTTTGTTCAAAATCGCTAATATGCTGAACTGGCTAAAAAGATATGTCATTGAACCGGGCATTATTTTGAGTTTATATTGCGAGATGTATATAATTTTTTAAGGTGAGCACAAAGTATCCCCCCCCCCCTCCCGTCGTTGGTAGTTTGTGTTACAAAAAATACCTTAGTAGTGCAAGAGATAAGGCCTGAAGCCTTGAAACCTGAAGCATTGAAAGAGAAATTTGTATTTTGCTCTTATGTATATAGGCTATAGCTAGCACCTTTACTCGATACACTGTAACTTTACTGAGCATGGCATGATTCTTAAAACAGGACACTGGGATTTTGGTGGGGTATTACAGCGTTTAAAGAGTGGGGAAAGAAAATTATTATTAAATGTGACCAAAAAACGACTAATTTTCGGAAGAATACAAACACCTGTGATAAATCTCAATTTAAAACAAGAGCAAAACAACATTAAAAAATGAAGGAAGAAAACAGAATTGCACAATTCGTATCTTTCTTTTAAGTGTACTATCACAGTTTCAGATGTAGCAAAACTTCTTTACTTAAGTTTCGGTGTCATAATCCATATAATTATAGTTTTAATGAATAAAACTTGATGTCATTGGTGTTAACTTCTAAATGCAAGCAACGCTTCAGCTCAGATTCCCTGACAGTTCAACAAAATTCTAACACACTAAAAGGCATGCAAGATCTCTCGAAGCCATTAGGGAATATGACAACGCCTCGTTTTCGATCCTTCTGTCTGGCATTTCATCACCTTCCGAAAAAGGATTCTTAACTCTGCAACTAGTAAAAGGTAATTTACGTCTCGTAAAATCTAGCTTCGAGGCAGTTTCCAATTCAGAAGATTCCAAAATTATTCACGAGGGTAAGAGCCGACAATGATTACTTCAATAATTCACTTCTCCTTGGAAAGAGTACTTGAGCTCCTATATATATGAAGGTGAAATATCAGCTCCGGGAGAAAGTTTGAGAAACAAGGTTTTCGTCTGAAGTCAAGAGAATGAATTTCGAAACGAGAATAAGGATGAAACGTGATTACAAACGTGGTGTTATTGATGTTATCGCAATGTAAAATGCATACATTCAATGACTTTGAGAGTAACGGAACATGTCTTCGGTACGAATTTCGTTCTGAAACTTTCAACAAGCTTTGCAATGGAAAGGATAAAAATAAGAAAAAATAGTATCACCTTCAGAGATCTTCATTTCACTGTTTTCTATGAAGAGAAAATCGTATAAAATTCAAGAGTAACATCGGTGTCAAAATACGTAAGAATAAAATGTATGAGTTAGTTGGTAATCTTACGCAAAACTTGTATCAAAATTCTTTATAGGACAAGTATCACCCCCTCCCTCCAAAGAGGTTTGGAACAAAGTGATTACAGCGACATCGTAAAAGGTGTTTCGTAAGAGTAGCGAAGTACAGAGCTGACTCAGTTACAATACTCTCTTGAAGACAAAAATTAAGCTCCAATAGTTTATGTTCGCGTTTTCATATAGGTCGTAAATAATAATTTACATCGAGAAACCTGTTCTTGAGTAAAAAAGATATTTAAATGCAAATTGTCATACAAGTTATTTGGCATATATGCAGAAGACTTCGTTCGCAGCAATGAAACACATACACGACGGTATCAGGTAGACAATTAGAAGTCGAGACACAAGCCATAGCACCACAGCAATATCTCCTGATTTTATTATAGGTCTAAAACATCCTTGAATTTGATTTTATTTCTGGTTTTTAGGCACCTATGAATAGAGTGTGGGAGAGGGTGTCGGAAGGTAGTCGACCAGGACGTAGTTTTGTAGGTACCACTACCATCCTAGCATTTGTCTGGTGTGACTGAGGAAAAACACTGGGAAAATCTCAGTCAGGATAGGCAGCCGCTAGGATCGTTCCCAGTACCTTCCGAATTCTAAGCCAGTAAGCTACGGTCGCTCGATGTGTCAACATCCTGCCAGAAGTTCCAACACCCAGTATCACAATTACAAGCAAGAACTCGATAGAGCATGATTTGACAAATTTTCAAATACAGTACTACAATGCACAGTGGACCAGAAGATAAGACCCCGTACCATAGAGCCGTTCAGAGGGCCCTCGAAATACCCCCCAAAGTTATACAGTACCGCAAAACACAACTGGATGAAATCCGCTAGTCCATGGCGAGAAGTTCCTGTGAGTACAAGAAAGGAGTGCGGAAATACAGAAAACTAAACCTTTCTACGAGACGAAGACCTTTGAGAGGAGGAAATATTCGAAAACGGAATGAAGCCTAAAGGTAAGTTAATTCTATATTGATTTAATTAATGTGTATATTTAATTAAATTTATTTTGCTGCATTTATAAAGTTCACAGCAGTACCTGTCCTGAAGGAATTTTGTTGTTCATCCTGCTTATGTTAAATATATTTTATACTCATTCAATATATTTTATATTGTGTACTAGCCAAAAGCAATTAGTCCTTAATTTGTTAAATACTAAATATTAGCTTTCACTTATTATATACAACTGTAATTAAACTTAATAAATCGTAATGCTAAACGAACAACTGAAATTAATTTTCCATTGCCCTCTGTAGTTGTAGACATTTACTCTACTATTTTATAGTGATTTTTAATCATATTAAAGATAATAATGAAGTTAAAAGTTCCATTAACAACAGTAATTTTCATATAGTAAATTGCATTCTTAATTTTGTTGATAGGGCCCTCAAGCAGTTAACAGCATCTCAA
This sequence comes from Lepisma saccharinum, assembly GCA_022664845.1. NCBI lineage: Eukaryota > Metazoa > Arthropoda > Insecta > Zygentoma > Lepismatidae > Lepisma > Lepisma saccharinum. The sequence continues at coordinate 9,298 of JAGDQP010010871.1, forward strand.
GGTACACCACCACCAATGGACAACACTTCATCTGCAGAACAGAATTGCGATGTGACGAAATTGGAACGTCCGTTGTAAGTATTACATAATTATGTGTTCTCTGGTTTTTACGTCTTAGATCTAATCAAAATTTCGTTTTACATAATTCTTCTTCTCACTGTTGTGTATATCAGTCAGTGGCGGCTCATGGGATAAAATGTAGGGTGGGCCAGTCTCTGTACATTATGATGATGATTATTATTATTGGTTTACCTGGCACTCTGAGGTGCACTCAGCCTCCTATCAAATTGAGTACTGGAGTGTCCTTGGTACTCCTGGGCATCTTGGGAAGGTAAAGGCGGTCGAGCGTGGGACTGACCATCCCACCTCATTTACTAGCGTAGGTCAAGAAAATGTGGAGTGCTACCTCCATATCCCCCATGCGCCGTTCACGGCGCGTGCGTATCGCACAGGGGATAGCTTTACCTTTATTTTATTGGTTTACCAACATAAGAGCAACGACGTAAAAGGCGTCAGCCAAGAAAACAGCAAATAATTTCGAAAACCACATCTAGCTTTAATTAACATAACATTGTCTAACGCCAAACCGAATCTAGCATCTTAGTTGTGAATTAGTTTGCTCTTGGATGATTTTAAATTGTCGGATGAATTGTTTCGGATGTCGCGCTCTTGGACGTCGACCTTTCATCGCTCTCTTTGCTGGCATTGGCCTTATTTCAGTACACCCTCGTCCAAACTATCTCATGTCCAAATAACAGATCTAAACCATACGGTGCAATAGTCTACTACATTTTTTTCTTTTCGAGGGTTGCATGGTCAGCACTCCGCTATTCCCAGCCGCTTTATGTAGCTTACTCATTTTCAGAGGCTGAATCGACCTCTGGGACTTACGGCCTGAGTTGAAAAGTTCCTTCTACAACCACCGGGGCTAGAACCCGGGTCACTGGATTAACAATCAGTAACTCTACCGACTAGACTACAGGTCAGCCCTAGACTTTGAGTTCATCCTGTATAAATAAAATTAAACAATAATATATTTGAAAATTAGATATCTATATGCATAGGCGCCGAATATAGTGGGGGCCTTGTCTATATGGCAAAATTTCGATTATAGACAAATGTAAATTAGGATTAAATTCATTAGGGATAATGTACACAGTTATTTTATAATACTTGTTATGTCTCCTGGCCCTATCTTTGTTCCTTCAAGAGCATTTCCTTAGCTTTGTTTGAAAGTTCTGTTATGTTCCAATGTCTAATACCACGTAACGTTTAATGCTTTTGTGGATGTATCATCAGTTCAGTTGGTTTGCGATTTGCACGGGACTACAAATTTCCCAGGTTCCTTCCCATTTTAGATCACATATTCTACAGAAATTTACTTTGATTAATATCAACTCTGTTTCATTTGAACGAAATAACACACATTTTTCTTTCTTGCGTATATGCATTATCTGTAGCTTGTTAAATTTATAAATCAAGAACTGTTGAAAAACGAGAGCGTTTTCTACCTTTCAGTCTGATCTCAGTCAATCAAAATCTGATCGCACTCTTTAGCAGCTCTTAAAAAGTTTAACTCCAGAAATTTATTTCCCCCGTATCGGGACGGGCGTAAGCCATAGTACTGTTACCGCCCATAAAATTCATTTTATCTTATTATCTTCCAGAAATGTATCTATGTGGCAACATCGCAACAACATGAGTGACCAGTGCGCGGGTTTCAATACAATGAGTGTATTAGTGCAGTTTTAGAGTACTAATCTTTGTGAAGAAAATAATGTTTGTATATCTAGTCGTGATGTACTGAAAAATATGCGAATAAAAGTAATTAGAACTATTCTTTTGTTGTTATTGGCCATAAAATAAATTATAATACAGCGATGTTGCTACGTCCGTAATCATTAGCGATGAAGTTTCGCTTATTCGCACTTGGGACGTTAAATACTGTTTTTGAAACTTTTAACAAGTTATACAAACATGGTTTTCATATATATAGAATCTAACAAAACACTAGTCAATAGAAGATTAGCTCATATATGCACGAAACACTAACTGAAACAAAAATAAGTTTTATATAGCTTTTACTTTACTTTCATTTCAGTAAGAGTTAAGCTTGAAGCCTGTCTAACAGATGTCTTCGTGGCAATGCGTGCTGCGTCGCGTTACTTTTTCCTCTCTTTTCGTCTATAAAGCTGGCGACGCGAGTTCGAATCCCAAACCTATTGCATTTCTTTAAGCAAACTTTTTATCAGGCCGCATTGAATGGGTGAAAGAAGCAATTTTTGAGTAGCAGAATAATGGTTCCAAATATTGCATTCCTCTTCCTTTCTACGGTAAGTTGGAGTATATTATTTGCCCCAAATGCAACTAATCAAATGAATAAAATGTTTTACTATGTTGAAATAAAATTATATTGGCGTAGGTCACGGTTTCTCAACGTGGAGGCCGCGCGACCCCCAGAGGGGTCGTAGGTTGTGTGTAAGAGGGTCACAAAAGGAGGTGAACAAATAATTTTTAACGTTAAAACTAATAAATTTCGAAGACGGTATTTTATTTTGCTTACTGTTAGGGACTACTAAAATAATGTAATTTGTTGAATAGTTTTGAAGAATGTAATGAAGATGTTTATTATCAAATACAGAAGATCAACGGTCATGTTTTGAAATGTCACGTTTTTATGGGTCGCGGGATGAAAAAGGTTGAGAAACGCTGGCGTAGGTGGAAAGCGAACCTATGATTCTGTGTAGAAAGCGCACCTAGTTAATCAAGCTAATAACCACGCCAGCAATCTGTTGTTATCTAACGATCCAGCACATCAGCTTATTCTTATTGGCTGTTTGCTTACACACTTATGTCTCTTATTTGCGCTTTCCCCTCTTTTCTGAATATGATTGTATACCATCCTATTACGATTGATTAAAACGTTTAAATAGTTGAAATTAACAGAAAAAAATTGACATCTATTTACAACGTAGTTCTGTAAACCAAGATTTCACGTAGCTGCCAACAGAGGTTGAATATATATGTGAGATGTAAGCTGAAACTATATACTAGACTTGAGAGAAAGAAGCTTATAAGAGGAAAACTGTCAGTTTTATATCTGGAAAATCTAGGAAAGAACAGACAGACATTCGAGATAGAACTAAGCAACAGATTCAGCGCCTTGGAAGAGTTAGAGGATGAAGAAGACATCCATAGCAGAAATAAAATACTGACTGAGATAATAAGAGAGACAGCCAAGGAAATAGCAGGAACCAGAAAGAAAAAAAAGAGAGCAAAATCTCAGAATAAACTAAACTCTTGATGAAGAAAAGAAGAGGAAAATTGCATAAAGAGGATTGAGTACATAGAACTAAATAAAACCGTAAGGAAGAAAATAAGAGAGGACGTACGAAGATATAACGAAAATCTTGTTAGAAATACAATCGAGGAGAACAAGAGCCTGAAGAAAGCCAAACAGCAGCTCATGATAGGGAAAAAGCAAATAGTTACAGTTAAGAGACCAGATGGGACCGTAACACGAAATAAGGAAGTAATTACAAACATATTTGAAAATTTCTACAGAAAATTGTACTACTCCGAGGAAAAACTAGGAAATGAAGACTCAGAAGAAAATGATGTAGAAGTCTCAGACGTAATGAAAGAAGTGTATAAAGTACTTCGAGGGATGAAGAACGGAAAATCGCCAGAAGATGGACTCACAGCAGAATGTCTGAATGGGGAGGTGAAAAAATGAAAAAGGAACTTGCGAAATTATTGCGAAAGTGTTACGGCTCACAAAATCCTGATAAATGGTAGAAGAGTACTTGAAAATGTTATATTACCAATCAGCATGCTATATGAAGATGAACAAGAAGAGCGACATAGAAGTATCAAGTACCGGGAAGGCCATACTAGGAAGTGTTTCCCCAAACAAGTTTACATAATGTGCTGAATCATTTCTAATCACTGCTGATCCAGTTGTAAGTTATCTTTCCAAAAAGCCGATGATAAAAAAGGATTCACTTCCCGGAAGATGTGAAGAATTTACTAAAGCCCCTCGTACACCATTCAATAAAGCTCGAACAAGTCATTGAACAAGAAATTTGATCAAACTTATGTCACGAGGAAATCTCTTGAATTCAAGTCTTCTCATCCAATAAATCCTATTTAGAACCTGTCGTATTTTTCTTCAATTCAACGTAGTGATCTACCAATCACATCCCTTGTGACTTGAGCATTTGACTTCTGTGCTTCCGGAGCGGACAATTAAAATGTCGACATGAAGCAGGGTTACAGTGTGTAAAACCCTTGTTTTTGTTATATGAAATGAAGATATGATCAAAAAATTATAATAAAATATCTCTACAGGAAATTGTATCGCATCTTGCTTAGGTAAAGTGTAGCTGATGTTTCTTCTGTAGTTTTTGTACAATCACTATTGCAATGTAAATTGATATAGGACCTACTATAATTCCCAATAAAGTATTGTATTGTATTTTGAAGCAGTGGGATGTTAATATAAGTGACATTTAGTTATTCATAATTTATGGGGAAAGGTCGAGTTTTTATTTACTGTATGTCGGTAGTTGAAAACTGTTAAACATAGAAGTAACAGGGTACACTTTACTTTACGGCTCGAAAAAACGTAATATTCTCTAACGTGTGTGGAAGTGTTGTAACTTAAAATATAACAAAGTCTCGAGTCATGGATGTGTGAAATTAGAGTGAAGTAGCGAAAAGTACTTGGGACTATTTGGCTGCTTCCACGTTGGTGAGCGAGCACATTAAACCGTGCATCGCGAATAATTATAAAATTTAACCTTCTTTAACCCGCCTTTGTTTACTTAACATTGTGTCCATGATTTTTGTAACAAATCATGTGTTACTCATAACACGTCGTCACGCCATTAATTTCTCTGCCTCCCTACAATTTGCATGTACTCCCACTTGTTGGAGGCGCTGGAATAGAATTTTCCAACTATGAAAAATTTTGCAATCCACATGCACACTTTCAACTACTTGTACTCAGATTCTTTGATATGTTTTGTTTGTATATTAAAGAATACTTCTCAGACATAGTAATAAAAGATAATATAGAGAAAAGACAATCACATTCGATAATAATTAAACAGAAACATACTTAGTATGTAAAAATTAACTGGTAACTGAAATGAGAAAAAACACTTTCACTAGATTTACCATGGTGTAGTGGTTAGCGAGTTAGCGTTCTACGCAGAAGGTTATGAGTTCGAATCCCCGCATTTCTCTTTACTTTCTATTTTAAGCGAATAATACTTGAACACATTTAGAAAATCACCTTTGTTTTTCACCCATAACTAACCATTCTATTTGTAATTGCAATGAAATATATTTTTAGTTTGTAAATTAACAGCTTTAAACTCGATAAAGTTATTCATAATGTTTCGAACTCTTTAGGAAAATTCAAATTTGGTCTTAGTGACTTCTATATTATGGTCAATCATGTATTATTTTTTATTTATGAATTTAAGGCAGCAGAAAAAACAACAATAATACACAGCAACCCAGTCTATACCTTCAGTTGAATAAAATGCAAACGCATTTTACAACGAGGAGCAGAAGCTCACAACTCGTTCTTTCCCTCGCATCTCCAAAATCAGTTTTGACAATTTCTTACTAGATGGCTCTGTATTAAGCATAGATTTGCACTCGTCCTAACTACAAAAGCAATCTAGGTTCGAATTTCTTGAATGAAGAGTAGCATCGAATTATCATTTTTGTATTTCGTTTCTGTGTCATTCATTTTAACGTTATAATGTTGAATTGTTTTGCATTTTCATTTCATTTGTTATTTTATTTTCGTTTCCTGTTGATAGAGGTAAAAATCAGCATTTTGCTTGCCTGCGAATTGGCAATATATGAAACAGGAAGCTCTCACATGTCCAACATATTTCTCAAGTTTTCAACAAATCTTCCGTATTAATCCCGTGAATCAGTTGTGGGACTACCTGTTACGAGCAGGAAGCGGACATTTCAGGTGGGATTGGGCGTAAACTACGGAATTGCTTAACTAAGAAGATAGACTTAAACACAACGTGCACATCATTTATAATAGAACATATTTTATTAGAGATGGACGACGCCAAACCAAGGTAGTAAGAAATATTTATTTCGGCAATGCGAACATGAAGGAAAGATATCATGCAATGAAAAATTAACAGGAAATATTTGTAGAATAATTTATTTCTGAAATGTTGAGATATTTATTCATAATTTTGAAAGAAATTGTTAAAAAAAAAAGTTTATAGCTTTAGATTCCCTAAACCGCTTTACTTAAAAACGTGGATTGTAGAATTCAAATTTGATTAAGACCTTCAGGCAACTTTGGCTCAAGCTACATGTAATATATAAGAAGAGCATTACAAATACAGCGCTTGCCTGAGAAATTTGACCAGAATTCTGATATTCGATTATATGAGTGCAATACTTGTCAAAATCCATAAAGAGCACTCACATAATCGTAAACGGCAGACGCCAAAGATAATAAAATGGCGCCTACAAAATGAAGTTCACCAAAGTTGGAGTTAAGTGGCTAAGGTTCAAGACGCATACTTTGTGAAACCTGGACCGGTGTCCGAACCAAAGGTAGGACCTTAGGAAACCTTAGAAAAAAAAATCTTTTCTATATCTGTGCAGCCAAATATCAAATGCGACTCAAATCGATCTCTAAAATTTGGTAAAACTAAAATTTGTATTTTTTTACCGATCGATTATAACACTTCTCGCAAATTGACTATCCTGAGACGTCAGGATTTCGACAAACTAAAAGAAGTCGTACACTTTTAAAGTGGTGAGCAAAAAGTAAATAATAATAAAATAAACAAATTATACAGCAAACTTTTAACAGAAAATCCAAAATTAGTTATTTTAACACTACGTAATTCCGGAATATCTGAGAAAATCCTCCCTTCCGGCCACATTTTTTTCCTTGACACGACCAATTGTTCTAGAGTATACCAGGGAATTATTCATCAAAATTAATGCTGTAGCTCCTTTTCAACACTCCAATACCCACATGCACAAACACACACACACATGAGCTCCTGCGTAGCCTAGTCGGTAGCGCGCTCGACTTCAGTGCGAGCGGTCCCGGGTTCGATTCCCGGTGGGGGCTAAAAAATTTCGGTGTTGACCCAGTATCGTGAGGACAATTGGGGAGCTGCTGTGAATAAAAGACAGTAGCGATCACAGTGAGAGCTTCGGCTCTCCTCTCCCAACCCGTCTGGTCAGCGTGGGAGAAGTAGACCAACTCCTCCCTTCGGGGAGAGGCCTCA
>JAGDQP010010871.1:16692-29648 GCA_022664845.1 Lepisma saccharinum
GACAATTGGAGAGCTGCTGTGAATAAAAGACAGTAGCGATCACAGTGAGAGCTTCGGCTCTCCTCTCCCAACCCGTCTGGTCAGCGTGGGAGAAGTAGACCAACTCCTCCCTTCGGGGAGAGGCCTCATCCACTAGTGGATTGAATATGGCTGTGATTTATATATATAAATCGAGGATACGGAGAAAGCAAAGCAGTGCTTGCCAACGGAATTTAAAGATAACTTTTTTTAACGAACAGTTTTCTTGTAAAGAAGCGCACGCTTTCTTTTGCTACTTTCAATTCAATGCTATGAAAACTTTCGCTAAATTTAGTGTACGCCAATTTTGCAGCTAAACTGAGCGGTTCCCAAAGCATGCAGCTAGAATATCAGCATTTTCCGTCTCTCCAAACCCCTGTCTAAAATTTTATGGCCGAGGAAGCTTGTAACTGTCCACATGGGCACAAAAGAACGACAAATATTGGCTATATATGCTTTGATAAGTTCGTGTACATTCCCTCTTACATAGTGTTGATGAAAAAGAAGAAAATATAAATCATCTTTGCTTTAGCGGATAATGTTGAATACCGTGTCGCATTCAACGCCAAACAAATATTCGTCTAACGAACAGAATGAGACGAGTAAGCCCCCTCCGAAGACAAACTTGCTACTAGGTACTAGCACAGACTACTGTGGAGTTGTTCAGTTAGTTAGTCTGCGAAATGTTCTTAAGTTCCAGTATAGGGTGCCAACGTAACAGAGCATTTAACAGCAATTCAGCAAAGATGGGAGGACGTAAGGGGAAGGAAACAACTGGAGAGGAAAGGCAAATTGTTGTACGTTTATTCCGGCAGGGTAAATCATTCAAAGACATAATATAAAACAATCAGGAGCCCAATTACCACAGTAAAAAGTATCGTATACAGATGCTACAAAACCAAAACATGAAAACTCTCAAAGAGGTTGTCGTCCGTTAAAACTAAACCCAACAAAAAAGACTGTGATAGTTCGAAAAATGAATAGCAACCCGAAAATAAGTGCACCGAAGACAGTGTCAGAAGTAGCAACGGAACTTGCAAACTCATTGCCGAGTTTTGATTACACACCCTTAATAGTTACAAAAGCCCCCGCCCGAAATCTAAAATCCTGGGAAAACGCCTGCAGTGGTTACGATCGCGAACTTAGGAATGGTACCGGAAAACAAAGGAACGGAGATTCGAGTTCTGTTACAAGCAAAATTTCCCCCGGGTTTTCCTGGTTCACCACGCGAATGTCAAATGGTACCTAAGCTAAGGTCATTGCCTTAAACTTTCCTATACTTATTCTAGGAATGATGCTCGCCAAGGGACGTGACTTTACGCGCATGTCACAAGTTACTAGTTTAGCCCACCGTTAGTAAATAAAAAAATATTACAAATTATATTAAAAACTGTTACGAATAGTAACATTCACAGCAAGGATTTTGATTTACTCTGTTGTGGCAGACACACTGTGAGATCGTCTCAGAAGCAGAGATTCTATTCTAGAATATACATCTCTGTCTGACTCTCTCCTCCTTTCCTAACTTTTCCTTATTCCAAATCCTCTTTTCACTTATCTTTTCGTCGAACGGTGCCCTTCCACTGCCACAAACAGAAAACGGGACATTTGTCACCTTTCATATGCAAACTACGAGAAGAAATGTTATGTGAATTTTGAGACCAATATCCAATCCCTGAAGAGCACATACAATGTCATAAAATACTACTCATTCCACCTTTCTTCCTGTCATACAGAAAGGGGAGGAAATGGAATCACGCCTGGGAAAGGAAAATGTTCTGCCAGGTTTCCTTGAACTGAGTAACATTTTGCTGCATTCTCTTACTTCCTTTTATTCGTTATCGCTCGTATGTCTTCTCCCGTCTTCTTGTTGTGTTCTCCGCACTGCTGAGAGAGGTAAACCCAAGTATATAGAGGAAAAGAGAAAGAGAATTGGTTGGAAGCCCCTGAATAAATCCACGAAAACAATCGGACCCTTGTTTGAGCGTTTCCGAATCCGCCTTCCGCAGAATCGCTATTCCCGACTGGAGAGATAATATGAGCCATTGTGTGCTTGTCTCGCCACATGGACCGAGTTTAAAGGATGAGCCGCATCAATCTTTGGAACGGAAACAAGCATATACCGGATTTTATAGCTCTTAGCTTTTTTTTTTTTTTTTTTTTAACAACCTCGCATAATCAGTATTTTTCACTTCTCCGGCCCGGTTTAATGAAATGTACAACGGAGCCATGTATAAAAGTTTCTATTAATGACAACCGTCCCAGTCGCGACATTTGCATTGGAAGTGAATGCTTGGGAAATATTATGTATGCATTATTTGGCACTACGGCGTTAATGCGTTTGTCAGGGCAAAAGCGCCGTTTCGGCGTTGAGTAGCGCGATGTTGGGAGGAGAAAAATGGAAAGGGAAAAAGGGGGGAAATGAAACCGTTAGCGTATCGAAGTTTTGTATGTTCATCTATGTATACATATAGACAACGGAAACAAGACAATGAAATCAGGACTGACAAGAATTTGATTTGTTGTTACTTGTTCGGAAGGGAATTCACCCTTCGATAATCTAACTTCTCCGAAAATAAAATTCTCTTCAGTAGCTAAAACAGTTTCACTTGATTACTACTAACACATGAAAACGTCAACAATTTCACCACTTAGTTGTCAACACGTATAAAATTAACCCTACAATTTTACGCGTATATACGCTATATACTGTGTATATTGTGTGTCTAACAATAAGTGTGTATCAAGGAAATGTACAGTGGAGACAGTGATTAAAGTTTGCTCTTCAAGCATCTGAAATGTTACTACCTTGACCCCCAATATTGCACCCAGCTTGTATTTCTACATATTAACTCATATACTGGAATGCTATTGTACAGGATTCCTATTTGCGAAGTAGTCCACAAGGAAAGCATAGGTAAGATCATATCGAAACCTATCACGAAATTTCGCTATGATTGTATTAAATATAGTGTATAGTTTCTCTTTTCAAATGCAAGGTCCCGAGATCGAGGTTGCAACATTACATGGGGAAGCAGGTAACCAATGTCAGTATTGGATTGATACTGATTCAACGAGTATTCATTGACTGAACTGTAACGTCCTAAACAATTCTGTGAGCAATTCAGCGGGATTTACAAGTTTAGGCGATGTGAGCTCCGAACCATTCGCTTCAATAGACTCCTACGGGATGAGAATCCATGACAGTATGCGAACAGCTTTGTGAACCACATGTATGACTTCACCGTGAAGTGAAGCAGAAGTGACTTTCTTTGATAAAAAAACGAACTTTTTCTACTCTTCAAAACTCGATCTCGGGCCTTTGCAGTTGAAAAGAGCAGCTTTTACATATATATATATGACCTTTCTACAGGAAATATATTCTTTTAGCCAAATTTCAAGGCAAGTTTAATCTCATTGATGGTTTCCTTCTAAGAATACGAACAAAACACAATTTGGGGTGCGGAAAGTACAACATATATTGACAGTCACAATTCCGACAATACGGTTTTGGGAGGAAATAGATTCTTCAGCGAACGCAATAAATAAATAAATATTGAATTGGTGCAGAAATTATGTTAATGTCCTTAAATTCAATTTAAGCATTAATCACTAATCAAATAAGACACTAATTCCAGAACACTAATCAATAACACAGTCTCCCATCGTTCAGGGAGTTCTGTGATGCCTTCGTGGTAAAGATTTCTCAAGATTTCTGAGCGAAGAAATCATCTAGCCAAGAGTTCAGTGCCGTGTCGTCGAAGAATAATTTGCTGTATAATACTTTTGACAGTGCACGGAACAGATGATAAGCTGAACGGCAAAGGTGCGAGGTCTGGGGTGTATGCCGGATGTGGTTCTCAGCTCCTGAAGGGCCGTTTTCGTCTTGGTTGCAGTGTAAGGCCTGGTGTTATCCATCTGGGGGATCATGGGATGGCGTCTGGCTGGTCGTTTCTCAGCAATAGACGCCTGAAGTCGAAGCAGTTGTTCGCAATACAGCACAGATTTATTGTCACATTCTTGAGGAGCAGCTCAAAGTAAATGATTCCTTTTTGCTTCCACCAAATGGACAACGTCTTGCATGAATTAAGTTCACTTTTCACTCTGTTTGGGCTGAGCAATTGTTTCCTGTGTGTGAAGGTGTACAGACACAAATTTTCGTCAACCGTGACAATTCTGGACAAAAAAGAGTTGGAGTGGAGGACGATGACGAGCGAGTAAGGAGGCACACATGGCTACACCGTAGCTCTCGGTGTTGTTGCTGAGCATGTGAGGAACCGATGCATCAAGTTCAATAGACTCCCACCCAAAATTAAGTGCACGTGTTTTACCGACGGTTGTATGGTCACAGCCCATCTGAGAGGCCAATTTCCGTGACTTTTGGTGCGGATCCGCATGAATTAACGCGTTCAAACGGTCCTCACCAAAGTCCGATTTTCGTCCAGACTGTGTGGAATTATTCTTTTAACTTTGTACATTGTAAGTTTATATAACATTTCGACTCACAGAAGCCTCAACTCGTGTGACAGTCTTGTTAAGCTGTCTCTTCTTGACACGCGCATACCACTTTTGGGTAGTCCTCTCTGTCGTTGTCGCCATACACAGTACAAATGTCTTTGGTGATCTCCGAAGTTGGCACAAATGGATTAAACTCAGACAACACAATGTCCCGGAAATGTCTGTTCTTCTCAATTTGACACTCCATGTTCAATCACCTGGGAGCAAAATGTCAATGGTTCAGCCTGGCATGGATCATCCTAAAAATGCGCGTTTTTACTTTTCTTCTTCTAGTTTGGTAGTTTGTAAGTACATAAAGAGCATACCAAATACATTCATCCTAAATATAATTAAGCTTTTTATTTCAACTGGGGAAGACACAGCGATGTTTCTAAGGTTTATGAAACATGCAATTTAAGTATGAGGACTTGGACTCATCGCTGTCTCATGTTTCCTTGTATAACAGAAAAACAAGAGCCAATCAACGAAAATTAATGTCATTTTCGTATTCAGCGTTCCATAATCGACAAAGAGTGGCTATTTTTCGTCTACGTATAAACTAATAATAATAAAAAATAAATAAATAAAATTGTTAGTGTTATTTAAACGAACAAAATAATAATAATAATAATAATAATAATAATAATAACGTAACTTCACACATTTTTCAAACTTCTTATCTCAGCTTGCACTTAAAGAACCCTTTACCTCAATCAGCATTGGAAAGAATAGTTTCTCGGATAGTAATTTTTTGTGATGGCGTTTTATAGCTTATAAGATATAAATTGACAACAAAACATAGTTGCACGTCTTGCAATTAAGATCAAAAACGCTGAAACTGCTGAACAAGACTATATTATTCGTAAAAAATAAATTACACGTAACGTTTCGACCTTCTAGCAAAGATCATCAGAATACTTTTTTTTAAAAAGATATAAATATGCAGTATGTAGGTATCAAAAGTCTAGAAACATTCATTTTATTATGTCGAATGAAGGACTTCCACCCACGTTAGGTGAAGCTTTTTGACATACCAAACTGTCAGGCCACCACCATGAAGGCGATCAGCTTGGATGTGGGATGAGTTGAAATTTTTAAATTTGCAGCGAGTCTTAACATTGTCTTTTTTAATACAACAGTGTTGTATTTGTTTTAACTTTAAGCGTTTGGAAGTTATTAACCTTTCAAGGTGGTCCCTGCAGCTCTACAGGATAGAAGAAGTTGGAAAACAATTTTAAATGACAATGACAACTGTTAAACGCTTACACGCACGACAAATATAACAATACTATCGTGCTCACCTCGAAACACAGGATTGAATCATGCGTCATTATAATTCACTTCCTATAATTCTCCACCCAAATCCAACATGGTCGACTTCACGATGGACGCCTATGGGAAAATCAAACAGATTCAAACAAACTCAAATGTCTACATACAATCAAGCTGCTTGTAATTTATATCGATAATTTATCGAAAAAAAACTACATCGCGACAATACCTTTAAGAGGGCTCCTCACTCCAGGACCCCCATTTTTAATGTTTTTCAAAATATTTCAAAAACTAAGAGTACTATCACAAATATAAATTCATAGCGCACTAGAACTTACAAATTACTATGAAATGCAATGGACAGTGATCTCGAAATCTTGTCGATTGATGAGTGCTCAGACTTTAGTTAAATAATGACGTCATCATTTTTGAAAAGATATCACTCGTATATGGATACGATCTCGAGATCGCTGTCCATTGCATTCTATAGTAATTCGTAAGTTCTAGTGCGCTATGAATTTACATTTTTGATAATACTCTTAGTTTTTGAAATATTTTGAAAAATGTTTAAAATGGGAGGGTTGGAGAGAGGAGCCCTCTTAACTAAGTTGCTTTATATTTCCTTCATCGTAGGTTATGCATATACTACAAATTTACGAATATATGTACATATCACGGCTCCTTTAGTTTTGCTCTGAATTTACTTTCTCTGTTTCATCTGCACAAGTTTACTGTTGCAAATCCTAGCATTTGTAGCTGCTATACGGTTATCTTGGTGGAAAAAAGTAGTTGGAGCCGGCTAAATAGTGGTTTGTTGGGTGTCTCCATTTCATGTGAAGCTTTCCATTTCCTCTGTTAGCGTGTCATCAAAGTGTCATGCAGTGGGTTTGTTATATTGCTCAATGAAAACTTGTCGGGAGAGAATTTTCGCAGCTTCAGAAGTTAGTGTTTGCTGAGAGAGGGAGGGAGAGGAGAGAGAGAGACAAAAGAAACTGTGGTAGGAGTGTGTATCATCAACGAAACTTGGCAGTAAAGCTCATTTCCAGACGCGCAGGTATGGTTGCTTTTCCTAGTTTCAACTTGGCTTCCATATTATGAATAATGCTCTGCTTTCCAGCCTTGTTTTCTACTGTGGACTCTGGTTGGATGGGTCGTTTGAGAACTCACGTTTGACGGGTCTTATATATATTTATTTCTCTTTTTCTTTCCTCTGCCTTTATTTGCATGGTTCGTTTGTTGCCCGGATTGCGTCATTTCTTCTTCTAGCTTCAGTATAGTCTCTTTGTTTTTGTTTCCATGTTTTTTAAACGAAATTCTCACCTTTACACACAAAAAACTGTTACTTCGTCTATCAAGTACAATACTCAAAATCGTCACAATAATCAATCTGATCTAGTGACCAGACTAAGTGGGCTGATCGAAATTTCACGGCTACGGCGAAACTATTCTTCTTTGTTAGTGGCATATGGCGGTTGGACCATATTTACTTTTATTTTTTTGGAATAATGGATTTACCTATTTATTTTTACGTCCATATGTCCTTGTGACACGCACTAAAATCATTAAAATACAACCAATCAACTTCAGGGTATTTCACGATTCAAACACAACGTCGTTGAATTAAATGAATAATTATGCCACTGTGGCTTTTTTATTACAATTTATATACACAACTGCACACAAAAATAAAGGAAAACTCCCAGTGAACCGTTGGGAATTCGACCGCGTTTCTGAGCTACAGCTGCCGAAAGCGTGGAAAAATGAACTTTAGAGCATCTGAAAAATGCATATTTCAAAATTCCATAATGGAATTTCCGCAAGAAATTCCCTGAAGATGGATCGAAATGAGCATAAATCGGACGGCTTCCTACCTGAAAAAAATAAATAAATTAGTTTGCGCAAAGTCGATACGATTTTTTAAAAAGGTTACATAACAATCAGGACTTGAATATTTTCATCAAACGTTTTGTTTCTTTATCAAAGAGAGAGAAAATATCATTGCCCGGTTGGATGTCGGTGATGACGTACGTATATCATCTCTATTCACAAGGGAAGTAATTTAATTCATGCTCGTTTCGACCTACCTCTACTTCAGAAAAATTCAGGGCATCAGCTATTACCTTTGAGGATTCCCTTGCGCACCCACAGCAAAATTCTCAATTCTGGAATATGCATTTTAAAACAGAGCAGGTTTAAATTCTTTGATGATACCATATCACATCAGCTCTACTGTTCGTGGTGTTAGAAATATGAAGTTCTAAAAATCCTTTTCTCATGCTTTCTACAGCCAGTAGTTCCGAAACACGGCCGAATTTTCAACCAGTTCACTAGGACTTGTCTTTTTCCTTTATTTATTTTTGGTGTATTATCATTCCTCGAAGTTCGTCGGTGAAATCAAATACATATATAATATTCAGCCGTTTTCTATCCACTGCTGGATGAAGGCCTCCCCCTTTTCTTTCCACATATCTCGGTATGCTGCTATCCTAATCCGCGTAGCTTCTGAAAAACGCTTGATTTCATCTACCCATCTTACATTTGGA
The DNA here is from genome assembly GCA_022664845.1 of Lepisma saccharinum. Classification (NCBI taxonomy): domain Eukaryota; kingdom Metazoa; phylum Arthropoda; class Insecta; order Zygentoma; family Lepismatidae; genus Lepisma; species Lepisma saccharinum. The sequence goes on from JAGDQP010010871.1 coordinate 25,023, forward strand.
CGTCGTCTCGGTCGTTTCTTTTCGCTAGGAATCCACTGTAGTACATTTGTCGTCCACCTTCCATCTGTTCGTCTAGCTATGTGATCGGCCCATTTCCACTTCATCTTCTTCGCAGTCTTGATTACATCCTCTACCTTTGTTTGTGCGTGAATCCATTCATTTGTCTTCCTGTCCCTCCTGGTTATTCCTAGCATGCATCTTTCCACTGCTCTTTGTGTGACTCTCAATCTTTAAGTCGTTTGCGCATTCAATGTCCAAGTTTCGCAGGAGTACATCATCACGGGTAAGAAAGACATCTTGCACACCCGGTCTTGGTCTTGGTCTTGCATCGGTATCCCTGGTCTTGGTCTTGGTTTTAAAAAAATTACACGTTTCATACGTAAATTTTACACCGGATATAGTGAATAGTAAAAGCTATGTGTATCATTGCCTGCCTTAATGCGTTAATAGTATCGGAAATATGTTTTAATGTATTGTTTATTTTCATGTAAGTGTACAGAATAGAACTACCGAAGTTCAATTTCGCTTTAATTTGAACAACATCACTAACATTTTATTATTTTACTTTTACTTTACTTGCTGTTTTAAGCACACAACTATGTTTTGTAAGCGTTGACAGAATGCAATCATGGGTTATCGAAAATGATGTCCAAAATAATTTAGACATTGAAGTTCTTACCTTGTAATAATACATAGAATTATGCTCTCTGTCATCTTTTAGTCATTGTTCCAAATATTTAGCATTCTCCGTGCTCCAGGCAAGTTCCAAAGGAAGACCAAACATACACGGATATTGTGTTTGACTAAAACATACAAGGGAACTATTTTTGCTGTTCATCGAGTTTTGACTTCGGACCTTATTTGAAGCATATAGATAGCGAAAATAACACGCATAGACTCGCACTCTGACATATATTTGTGTCCCGAATAAGTTGAGTTGTGTAATTTGAGCACATTTAAGCAGTAAAATCAACCTTGAAGATAAAACTTTATATTAACTTAATGAGTTATCAGATGCATATCCGTAGGTACTATTACGTGTAGAACACAAATTTCACCATTAAAATATTCGCAAATTGAATGCTTTTTATACAAACTCCAATTTATGATCGAAAATGAACAAAATTCCATTGAAAGTAATGCCATAAAGGAACAACAATACAACTGTGGGAAAGGGGAAGGTTGGCAGGGGATTATAAATAAATAAAAAATAATGGTTTATAATACATTTTGGGGGCCTAGGGCGCTTGCAATCGCTAAACCACTGATCGACTACACGGTTATTTAATGCGGACATTTTAAATAATACAATTTTAATTTTTACTTTCGTACGTACATTTTTTCATCCCCTCTCCTCTTTGGTGTGTAATTCCTGAACAAAATTGAAATACTCTCGCTTCTCCTGCGCTCTCTTCGTTTACGTACATTTTCAATACCCCTTTTTAATACAAACATTATCATAACTATATTACAAACTAAAATTATAATTAATAATTAGAACCGTAAACATTTTTCAAAATACTTACCAAAATAAATTCTCGTCTGTCATGTCACATCTTATATCTGTTTCAAACATCTTATTTAACATACACGCTTACTATTAATTTTTTGAAAGTTACATTTAAATAACTGTGGTACGCACGAGAAAACGCAACTGATTTGATTATTTTTTATAAATATTCGAAATTGAACTTTAAAATAAAACATTTAAACAATAATACTAATTATAGTGAATTAACAAGTTTTGAAAATGAAAATAAGCATAATGAATTGTTTTTCAATCTAAACAGATTTAACTTTCTTTGATTTTTCTTAAAAAGTGATTCAATCAATTTGTTACCCATCATTTCACGTTTTCATCTTTTATTTAAAGATAAATGTAAACAAATATTAAGTACGTTATTATTATTTAGGTTTTTAAAGTTCAACAAACGAATTCTAATTTTTACTTATAATTACAACATATTTATTACAAACGTTATAATTATAAAATTCCTATTTTTAAAGAACTAACTTTAAGAACGTAACGGAGCCCCCAGGCCTTGCCGAGGTCGCCAAATTGCGAAAACGCTGGGCATCGGAACAATTTTGCTACGTATCTCCATGAGGTGCACTCGCTTTTTTGCTATGCTCGCTCCAGCGCTTCGCTTCGCTTCTTAAAAACCGTGTAGTCGATCAGTGGCTTAGCGATTGCAAGCGCTCTAGGCCCCCAAAAGGTATTAGAAACCATTATTTTTTATGTATTTAAATTCCCTGCCCCTTCCCCTTTCCCAGAGTTGTATTGTTGTTTCTTTACGGCATTACTTTCTATGGAATTTTGTTCATTTTCAATCATAAACTGGAGTTTGTATAAAAAACATTCAATTTGCGAATATTTTCAGGGTGAAATTTGTGTTTTACACGTAAAAGTACCTACGGAAATGCATCTGATAACTCATTTAGTTAATATTAAGTTTCACCTTCAAGGTTGATTTTACTGCTTAAAAGTCGCTCAAATTACACTACCCGAATTATTCGGGACACAAATATATGACAGAGTGCAAGTCTATGCCTGTTATTTTCGCTATCTATATGCTTCAAAAAAGGTCCAACTCCAAAACCATGTCCGAAGTCAAAACTCGCTGAACAGCGAAAAAAGTTCCCTTGTTAGTGTTGTTGTTTTCGTCTAAGAAGCACTCATGTCCACAGACAATCGACGATAATGAGACTAGTCATGGCTCAAGCGAGCTCTGGCAGAAGAGTGATAGAAAGTATAATTACTTACAAATTTGAATTGATTTAAGCCTAACAGGCATCTATGGCCTTAGGCTTGGGACAACAATGGGAAAGTTAGCCGCCAGGGTTTTGAGTTAAGGTACCATCCCAGCATTCGCCTGGTGGGGCTGAGGAAAACTCTAGAAAACCTCAGACAGGATGGCTCGGTAAAATTACTTACGAGTTTGTGGACCAATACTTTTCTGTGCTCAATACAAGCTCACACGCCTGTTACCTCTAGCTTACTCTAAAAGTAACTTTTCCGTTGTATCCAAAACCATAGATCACATTTTGTAATATTCCTCCCGACTTTATCCACAAGTGACGAACAATTACCAAGTATACTGTAAAAACTGTTGTTTTATTCAGACTCAATTCTCCATAGCATAACACATAAAACAGGACTCAGTTTTCATATACATATCAACAGACATTTTATAAAATGGACTAGTAGCTTAGAACACAAAGACTTGGTTACATAAATCAGTACAGACACCGAACAGACCATAATCCACCTTTACCTGAATCAGTAGGTCATACCACGACAAACTTAACATCAGAAAAGCCAGGACATCAGACTTCCTTTTGCCCTTTAACCAAATTATCCTTAAAGGGAATGCCCATAACAATGAAGCTCTTTCAACAATGAACAAGATAGAAAATGAAAAATCGGCACAGGTAGAACTCGTGAATTACTTATATTATGAACTTTCTTCCCTGAAAGTTTGAACTCTCTAAGATTGAAATTGTAGGAGCAGCATTGAAATTTCGTGCAACGATAAAAATACATTAGACATATACAGAGATAGTGTTGCCATCTCTTGTCGGAGATCTTGGCTTTACATGGTCCTTAACAGAAACTTTTTCCTTCTATTGTAAGTTTAGTTTAGTATGCAACAGTAACAGCGGCATGATTCTCAGATCCACTCACACGGTTTCCACAACTGGTAACACCTTCTCTAATGCGGTATTTTTACAGAAGCTAAAGAAATTCAAGTGAAGGATATAATGATTTCCCCTTTCTTTTCACGTTTTAAAAATATTCAAATAGTGCGTGTGCAAGACTCTTGCAGGCTGGTCTTGGTCTTGCAACGGCATCCCCGGTCTTGGTCTTGCATGCAAGACCAAGACTCTTGCGCTCATCACTATAACAAAACGAACTCCACGCCATTTTACATCTTCTATTTATTTCATCAGTCAACTTTGCATTCGATGTTTTGAGCTGGCCTAGGTAAACATACTCATCAACTATGCCTATTGTCTCTCCGTTAATCTTCACTTCCTTTTTTGCAGCATGTTGGTTGTACATTACTTTTGTTTTACTTAAGTTCATTTTAAGGCCTATTTTCGAAAGCTCGTTACTCAGTTCATCCATTCTTATTTGTAGTTCTTCTGCACTTGAAGCAAACAGGACTATATCATCAGCGAACCATAGGCGATGAAGACATTCGCCATTAGTTTTAAATCCAACTTCATCCTAGTTTAAATTTTGGAACTCTCTCCAGGACCGCACACAACAGTTTTGGAAAAAATTAAGTTTCCTTGCCTTACCCCTTTTCCAACTTTAATTTTTTCACTTTCTTGATGTAGTCTAATGACAGATGTGGCAGTCGAGTAAATGCTTCGCAGTAGCTTGAGCTACGCATTTTCGATGCCTTCATGTTCAAGTGATTTAAGTACTGCTGTCAAGGAGACTGAATCGAAAGTTTGTTCAAAATCTATTAATCCCAAACATAGTGGAAGTTCATATTCATTAGTCCTTTCCATAAATAACATTCAATGTTTGTATGAGGTCTGTATAGGACTGACAGTAAACTAATTGGTTAACGTTTTGTATAGGACTGACAGTAAACTAATTGGTCTGTAGTTTTC
>JAGDQP010010871.1:34648-49333 GCA_022664845.1 Lepisma saccharinum
CTAGTATTTAGTTTCAGCTTACATCTCACTATCCTATGATCACTCGAGACTTTGAAACTGTTAAGAACAGACACGTCTTGCAGAATTTCCCTGTTATTAGATAGAACGTAGTATATTTCGTTGTTGGTCCCATTTGGGCCTTCCCATGTCGACTTCCTCTGGGGTGTTTTCTTGAAAAATGTATTGGAAATCAACAGTCTGTTGTTTTCTGAGAATTCCACTAACTTCTCTCCTCTCTTGTTTCTTTTGACAAATCCAAAGTTTCTCACTTTCGTTTCACTGCTCCGCTTGGTTCCTACTTTCGCATTGAAGTCTTCCATTACAATTTCGTAATGCGATTTGCTACTATTTAAAATCTTCTGTATCTGCTCGTATAGGGCTTCGACTTCCTCCTCCGGGTGTGAGGTTGCTGGAGCATACACTTGTATAATTTCCATACTGTATATCTTGTTTATCTTTATTACTACCCGTGCGATTCTATCTGAAATTCCTTCCATTTTTGTGATCCGTGTCTTCAAGTCCTTATTAATTATTAAGCCAACGCCTGTCGGTTTTCCATTTTCTGTTCCTTTGAAGTAGAACGTGTACCCTGACGGTAGTTCCAACTGTTCTTCATTGCTCCTACACACTTCTGATAGTCCTATGATGCCAAGCTTAATCTTCTTAAGTTAATTCTGCAATTCTTCTAATTTGTCCTCTCCTGCAAGTGACTGACAGTAAAGGGTCGCTACGTATAGGTTCGTTCGAGTTGCCGTGTCGGTGTCCTGGCAGTCTACAGTCCAAACCCGGGCGTTTTGACCCTCTGACTTCCTGCAGGACTGACCGCTGCTAGCTGCATTCCGTCCTCCGAGGCTGTTTCCTTGCTTGTACCATCATGTGTAAAGAAAGGAGGGGTGCTGACATTTGACTCACCACGCTGTCTGGTAATGCGGGTTGGTGAGCAGCCCATCCATGGTCGTTCGCAAAGCAGTTCCTTGGGTACTAACAGGCTCCACGACGTGAACATATGGATTGGACATTATGCGTCTACCCCGGTCGGTTCCCTTAAGCCTTAGCAAGAGGAATTAAGAGGTTTCCTCCCAGTTAGTGGCAGAAGCCTTTTGGGGCGACAGTCCCGGTTTGCCGGTCCTGTCCCGGTTTAACGGCCATATATATACACACGGTATATATACTTTATTCTGACGTAATGTACCAGAATGGCGTGCCAACACCTTTTCTTTTTCGAAGGTCGGATTATTTTTTTAAAAAACAAAACTGGTTTCAATAAATAAAACAAGTTTATTTTCGATGTAGTTTCTACCACTTTATGACAGTAATTCATGTGAAGAGTTTCAGCTTCCAGCAGAAAAGGGAAACATATTGCATAAAACTATGTTGTCAATATCCTTAAAATCTTTTGAAGGTACAACTTAAGATAAAAAAGAGAGAAGGTATACTTATAAGTTGTAACATTATAGCTCCAGTTGTAATAACAGAAGACAGAACAAATGATTATATCTCGATCTATACGATCTTGGTTAAGCATGGAGAAATAAATGAACATTTGAAGGGGACAAAACAGCGATGACATAAGCGCGACGCACAAAATACCGACAGTTTAAAACCGCAGAAGACAAAAACCACGGCAGGCAAAAACCGCGACAGAGAAATCAGACACCCAAAACAGTGACGCGCAAATACCGCGACGTTAAAAAGAACGACGCCTAAAACAGCTACTTACACAAAGCGCGACAGATAAATCAGTGACCCCAAAACCGCGACACAAAAAACAGCCAAAGGCTAAAAGAGCGAAGGCGAAAGCCTCGACGGACAAAAACCGCGACGTGCAAAACCCGCTTCGTACGGAAACAGAGAAAGACGAAAACCCCGATGACAGAGCAGCGACCCTTATACCGCGCCGCGTAAACGCAGCGACAAAAACCGCAAGACAAATCAGTGACCCAAAACCGTAACGCGCAAGAACCGCGACAGACAAATCAGTGACCCAAATATCGCGATAGGGATAAAGCTGCGAAGCAAAAAAGAGCGACCGGAAAAACCGCGACAGCCAAATCCTCGAGATACAAAATCAGATATAAAAAAAGTGATGCATAAATACCGCGAAGCTCAAAAACAGCGATGGACAGAAGCGCGACGCACAAACCGCGACAGGCAAACAACATGCAAACTACGATGACCGAACAGTGAGGCATAAAACAACGGCCCAGAAGTCACAACGCACAAAATCTACGACAGACAAAACTGTGACAAACGTAAAGCTGCCTACACCAAAGGAACTTAATGTTGTATATCTTTTCAACGAATTGCACACAAATGACTATTTCCTAGGCACAATCAGGCACAAACGAAGCAGAAATGATTGGCGTAAATGTCGTTTCGAAATTATTAATTTGGACGAATTTGAGCGTGAAGCTCCTACCTCCCATATTTACTGTCTTATAATTTTGCAGCATAATCCAGCACAGGTGAAGCGCAAACGAATGGCATGAATTCAGTTCTGAAAATTATATTTTCGACCAATTTAATGGTGAACCTAACGCCAGAATTGAGTGTTGTATAGCTTTGCGACGATTTGAGCACAAACGGAAATATTTATAGCAATGTTCAGCAGGAACAATGTACAAATATTTGTCATGAATTGGTTTTTGAAATTTGTATATTAAGCGAATTCGACTTCGAAGTTGGTCTCCTAAAAATTGAATACCGGAAATCTTTGCGGCGAATTTAGCAAAATTGAAACTTTCTGGTCTACTGTTCAGTACGAACGATTGATACCCATTTAGTTTCTTTTTTTTTTTTTTCAAAATTACAGCTGAAAGAAATGCCGCATATCCTTGTGACGAATTGAGGACAAATGAATATTTACACTGCACAATCCAGCACAAACGATTGGCGCAAATTTCATTTTAAAATTTGTATTGCTAATTCGGTTTTAAGATTGATTTTTTTTGAAATTTCGATGTGAAGCTTGCCTCCACTCCAAAGAAATTCAATATATCATATATTTGTGACGAATTGAGCACAAGGCAAACTATCTACGGCAAAATCCGGCATAAAAGAATCACGAACTTCGTTTCAAAATTCACATTTTCGGCAAATTTAAGCTTGAAGCTGCCCCGCAAAACTGAATGTCGCATAATTTTGCGGCAAATTGAGCACAAACGAAATTTTTTGTGGCACAAACTATTACACTACTTTTGGTCGTTTTTGCAGCTGCAGTTTTATGGAGATCACACATTCCGGTTTAGTCTGTCACAGGATGAAACAAGTTAGCGCTGCGATTCTACTAACAATCTACAAGGATCCCGTCTTTTGACGACATTTCAGGCACACAAACCTCAATTTTTATAAAACAGGTCGACAACGCTTACAACTAGAGTGCTTAAGGACGGGAAAACCCATAGTACATTTCAATTGTGTCGAATAGTTTGGTGCAGATAAGTATAACGATAAGGAAATAGGTGGAAAAAGTTAATATTACCTTTTTTAAATGTTTGGTAACACTGACAATTGCGGCGCCTAATCATGATGTCCAGATGACTGAGCCAGTCAAGCCAAGACTCCTCCAACAACATCACAAGTACGTCACTACACCTTGCAGATCATAAGATATTTTTGGACACAATTTCATAATACTAACAGCGTGATGCTTGGGAAGGTGGACAACTACACTATTTTTAATTGTGTTGAATGATAATAATGGCAAGTTTAGTAATGCTACGTCTAACGTAGAATGCATCAAATTAAAAAAATGAATTGTAGAGAAAATACGTTGGCAACACTGCTTCGGAACTGTGACACCCACAGAACTGTGATCTACTGTTTCCAATAACCTTTACCCCAATTTTGGAGCAGATAGTTTGCACAGCTTGGCGGTAATTTCAGAAATTGTATTTAAAATAATCGGTTGGCAACACTCACGAACGCTACCAATCAAGATTTTTCCTGCGGCTCTGAGCTAGTCCATCCGAGACCTCTCCAACAACATGTCAGCTACGTCTCTACACATTATGGTTCATAATATATTTTGTGCACACGGGTTGGCAACACTAACAACGGGTGTTTGGTGATAAATCATTCACAATATATTTCTGTTGTGTCGAATAATAATGTTTATGTCAAGTTAGATGCTGCTACGTTTAACATACTAGAAGAAATTTGAAAAAAAAAAAAATTTACACCTCTGTACCTCAAGTACCTCTCTACACCTTGTAGTTCCTGAGATTTGATTTCAGGACACGGACGGACAAATGGATTGAGCAGGATTATAAGGACCCTGTTTTCTATAGCTTTGCTATCAGTGGACCTAAAAGTGGATAATAGTTACTTTCTATGTGAGAAAATGTATTTGAAAAATGCATTACAAATTAAATAACGTAAAGAAACAATGCGATCACTGACGGCTGAAAAAAGCACCGGGGTGGCGCTCTGACTCCACTTAACCCTGATATAAGTGTACTTGCGTAACGTACTTGGGGTCGATGTTTTGCGAACCGCGATTTTGACGTCGCGGTTTTTGGGTCGCTGTATTGTCTGTCGCGGTTTCTGTCATCACTGTTTTTTGTGTAGCGGGTTTGGACCGTCGCTGTTTTGTGCGTCGCGGTTTTTGCGTCGCTGTTTCGTCGGTACACCAAACAGCGGAGCGATAGTGATGCAACGTAGCGGAACGCATCGAATTCGGTACAATTGACTAACGCGTAAATAATTTTTCCTGGTCCTGGCAGCTATTCGTCAAAAAATTGTAGTGGGAAGAAATTAATTTGATCTCATAATTATCACAAGTATCTACCCATAAAAAAACTGAACCATAACAGATATGAAGCACATGGCACGAGGTGCTCTGGCATGGAATGAGGCAGCATCAGAGTATTTTCGTAACTGTCGATTTACTAGAAAATAATTTATTTCTCTCTTCGTTCTTTTATTTGTAACGTGCAAACGAAAAAAAAAACGTAACTAAATGTTAAATATACCCTCCTCCTACGATATTATCCGTATTGTTTGCTGCCGTATAACTTACATTTTTCTTGCCAAAGAAAAAAAAATATTAACTTAAAATCTACGCAAACCTGCCGTATCATCAAAAGAGCACAAACCATAAACAACAGTTAAGAGAAGGTCTGAACACAAAGAACCATGCACTGAAGCATAACTGAATTTGTATAGAAATAAAAGTGCAGGTCTGCCAACGTGAGCCTCATTAGAGAAATCGTAAATACAACAGTCAAGCACTCTCAGATTCACTTGAAAAACTGGCTAATGGAAACATTCCTATGTATGGAATTTGAATAATGTATTACACCTTACACGTAACATGTATCAGCAAAAGCGTATACAATTGTAATCTGTGATCAGATTCCAAAAGTAAGGAAAAAATCGTTCTTGAATGTTTCCCATGAACAATGCTAACAATATTGTCTCTTTTCCTGAATTTCTTTCTTTCCCTCCTGATTTTACTCTTAGCGAAAGATTTATGGCAACACAAACTTAATGATGATGCCAAAATCGACAGAAGAAACTATGTAGTTAACAAAATGGTTCCCCTTTAAAAGTCTAAGATCTTCACTTATGTTAATAATTGAATATTTTGAACTTAAATTTCTAAGAAGTTCACCCTTCGCCAGTATGTGACAGGGTTAACCCAGCATGCAAAATATGTTTGAGCCCACATTGTGTTTTACAAAATATTTTCATCAGCCATTTTTCATGAATCTGAGTCTCATAAACGTAAACTTGTCATGCACAGTACCTAAAAGTACATCTATAAAAAAATCTCTATCCATAGAAGCTCACAAAATCATGCAATTTTAGAAGAGCTCCAGTTTTATTGTTTCAGACGTAACCTATATTACCTAGGTATAAAATCAGTATTATTTCTGGAATGGGTCTTCAGTTAATGTTAAACCTTCCCAACATGCAAGACAGTGGTGCAAGTAAAGTGCAAAATAAACTACTAATTTTACACACAGTCTTAGAAGCAAGCTGCAACTAAATATAAATAGTATGTGCATAAAAAAATGTACGTGCTGCTCTGAAAGTTTTAAAGCACTACATCACAATCTGGTAACATCGCTGATTCAGACTATTCCACTAGTATTCTAAACGGGACTTTCCACGTCATATTAGCCAGAGGTAGTCTCAGATTTCAATGGATTTTGGGTATATAACATGTACCTATGGAATTTAACTACGAATTAAAATTTTTGGAGGGCGTGGCGTTTTCCGGAATCAATTTTTTCAATTTCGTAAAAAGTCGCATTACTACAAATACATCAAAACCTATCTCAGCTAGAGCTCATCTTGTGTTACCTATGTACATCATGACTATTTAGACTTTCCTATTTTTGTTTTTAAAAATGTTAAGCATTATTAAAGAAAGACCTTATGTAAATACCTATGCAAAATTTCTGGATGGAATGAACAATCATGGCACCATAGGAAAAAATCAAGATTCACTGGAATTTTAATTTACTTTACGGCCTTTAGGTATCTGAGGCTCAGCCGGGATAGACTGGGGGGGGGGGGATGACGTTGAAAGGTAGACGGTCAGGGCCTATTTTGTAGGTACCATATCTGCATTTGCCTGAGGAAAAACCCTGGAGAAACCTGTCAGGACGGTTGGCCCCTGGGTTCGATTCTAGGACCTCCCTAATGCTAAGTCAACGCTCTACTATTGAGCCACGGCCGCTCAGTACGACTGCACTGGAATTCCAGATATCATAGCTCAGGCTAAGTATTTGGATTTTAAATTTGTTTATACCTATCTTTTTGTTAAAATTAGAAAATATAAGTATTAGAAATCATTTTCTTTAACAATTCTCACCGTACTTGCTTTGTTAAACAGTACCAGGTACATAATATTTAATTAATTATAATGAAGCATCGTAAAGAAAAACATCTCACATGGCACGGTTTAAACCATACTTATCAACAGTAAATGGGGGCTCCACAGTCTAATGGTTAGAGCGTTGGACTCATGTAAACGTGGTCCCGGGTGGAATCCCACTTTTCGGCGTCCACCCAGCGTCGTGAGGCAAATTGGGGAGTCACGTGAATAAAGACGTGACTGTCACACTCGGTCTAGAAAGCCCCTGATACGCCTGTTCGTGGCCAGGTGACGCGCAGGGCTGACCACATAGCCGTCACTTAGGACGCAGTTCCACCAAACGCGGACAGATGGCGTTGGGGCAGGCTCAGGACCTATCGGTCTGTTACGCCTGTGGTTATTATTTTTATTATCAACACTAAATAACATTATAATTCGATCGTTATCAATGTTCTGCCGAAAGCGGCAGATCCTTCAAAGAAAGCTAAGCTATCTTCACTCATCCCAATTTTATGCTTTCCTCTCTACCTCAGCATACAATTTATCTTCTTTAATACTTTCAAGGAGTTCGACTCTTGTTCCACTTCGTCTCTTTACCTTAACCATACCTACAGTATACAATTTCTGAGCAGCCAGTGTCTAACCAGTTTATTCTCTTCATTATTGTCTCCAATATTGTTCGTCTCTCGCCTATTCTTTTCATCACTAAATTCTGTATCCAGCTGATATTTTCTTTCATTCATATCTATATGCTCATTTCAAAGGTTTCTAGTTTTCCTAAAAACGTTGTCGGGAACTTGAATAAAGCTACTTAAACTAGGTGGTAATAATTAAAGTGACACTATCTAAAGTGGCAAGGTGCGTGAGGTAATGAAGGTAGGACATTCATACTTGGTATATGTGCTAATGAGATGATGTGGAAGCGATTTACACTTGGACAAAAATTAGTTCCAATTTTCTCCATCAGGCGAGAATGTAGCGATGTACAAAAGTTGATCACATTAGACACATCACACGTATTTGATCTTTCTGGCTGTCATGATCCTAGCCGTACATTCTGTAGAATTTTCACGTGTTGATTGTACAGCGCCACATTTTCGCCTGGTGGATAAAACTGAACTATTTTCTTTCTTAGCGTAAATTGATTCCGCATTGTTTCATTAGCATATCTACTATTCGTCCCGGAAAATTCGGGACTATCGGAATCGAGATGCGTCCCGGTGACCGGAAAATAATTATCGGGACGCATAAAAGCCTCGTTTTCACCGGGTTTCTGCGAACAAATGAGGAAAAAATAGTTTCCTTTCCCTTCACATGATTATATTATCTTTAATCGATGAGTACGGCAGCTAAAAACAGTTAGAAGAAACAAAAATAATGAAATTCACGATTCAACTACCTTCACATTGGAACAAACAACTGTTTGCATAATCGTTTTGCTACTATTATTCCTGTTTCCATCTCCCTCTTGATTCAGAATTATATGAACCACCGACTGAATTTCTTGGAAAATTTTCTGATGGCTATAACAATGCCAAGAAAAATATACATTGTTTAATGAAACCAGACACGCAACAATGGTAAATATTTAAAAATTTCGATAAAATAGAAACATATGAGGTACAAAAAGGTGTAATTTTTCGTATTATTAATTAAAGATTTTTTTAAACTTTTCTTTTATGCAACAACGTCCACGTGTTTCCGTTGCTACTTCGACTAGGAAATATTTTTGCAACATTAAAAATTAGTAGCAGAGTAGACACCACTGTGATTACTTAGGAGCATTTTTTAAAAACATTTTAATAGCAACACTAATCAAGTATCACTGTCACAACGTTCACTACCGCCCGCAATGAGCCACTCTTAGTAGTGTCACTTTAACCATAACCACCTGGTAAGTCAAAAGATTTTTTAACATGTCTTTGTCCTTTCCTTGTCCCAAAATTCGTGTTGATGTAACATACTGAGAACGAATGTATTATCAAAAATACGTACCTTAAATATAAATTGTTTGTTGTAGTCATCCACTTAACTGAACACAGTCACTTCTACGGAAGAGCTTTTCGCCCTCTACCCGCAGGCTACTTTAACGCCAACAATAATTCATCATGTAAAAGGTACTTTTTGAATGTATATGCGTAACTTAAAAATGTTAATAAAGTGTGAACAAATTAAAAGTATGTTAAAAGGAGGAAAAAAGATTTGTAGTGCTTGTATGTTAAGTCTACCTCGAGTAATTTCTGCTTTCCTCCTTTTAACATAATTTCAATTTGTTCACACCTGAAGACTGAGATTGGACTCTGTTCAGGCCAGTCAATTTCATCAATCTCGACAACCCATTCATTCAACCCTCGTGTTCTGAAGTGGTGGTGGTGTAGTGCCGGTAAAAGTCCATCTGTTGAAGCACTGCAGCTGTGCGCATTCAGACTTCCGTGCAATATAACAAATACGTCCAATCCATTCTATGAGAAACAATCCTACACCGTCAATACATATTCCCCTAAGTTACTCACGGCACAACACATGTCTGATGATGTTCATCGTGCATTCTCCAAACTCAGAACTACTCGTCGTGTTTCCCGATGATACAGCGTGATTCATCAAAATCATTACTTACAGAAAACTTCAATTTTTCCATGGTCCAATGCCATCGATCTTTACACTAGTTCAACTGGTTTTTTGGTATTCACTAGACTTATATTTAGCTTTCTAGCAGTTCCTCGACCATGAAAACCTATTCCCCTCACTTCTGGAAGAAGTCATAGTACTGGTTGTACTTGCAAAAGCAGTTTAAAGCTCATGTTTAATTGCTGTGATTGTTTGTGGCAATCGAATTCTGGCGATTTTGACGAAACATCAGGTAAAACACTGTACCTGACCTACCAGGTCGCTGTTGCACTCTGGTTGATCCTCATCAGTTCCTTTCTACAACTATACAATTAGAACTCGAAATGGGTATCTTCATAAGGGTTCAAATTTCCCTTAGTGATTTACTACACATGTGGCAGCCCATGAGTTTCACGTTGCAAGTCAGAGCTATGCCGACTAACCTATTCTGTTGTAGCATCCTCAATGTATGCACGCTCCCTGCATGCCTTCATACTTGTGACAGTAGTGACGTATAACGTATGCAGAAATTTTAAAAAAACTTATGACTCAAATCTGAGAAGTTTAAAAGGAAGAAACGTATCAAATGTTAACTGACAGGGTATTGCAGGGACGAGGGAAAAATTATTTCAATATCAAAAAAAGACCTTACTAAAATAAACACTACAAATAACGATCACCAATATCAATGGCATCAAACACTAAGACAATTCGAACGTACGCTTCACATTGCTTCATTCAATTTTTCTACATTTCGTTCTCTATTTACATTAATTACAGTGGTTATTCGGAAATCTGGCCAATAATGAGTTCCTTATCAGATATCACCTTTAGCATTCTTATGAATTATACGAAGTTATAGAAATGTTGTAAAATTCACACTGCAACTTACTCCCAATTATTTTCACAATCATCACAATGCGAACTTAAAAAGAAGTATTATGTTAAGTTCACGTGACAATCCTCCTGGTCATAATGTACTATTTGATACGATGTGGTAAACTAGTTTTGCTCCCTAACTCACTATTTTAAATGTCTCCTGTATTGTGTGTGTGTTCTTTTTATTATTATGTTAGTAACAAGCCGCTGGATTTGATATGCTACAAGACTAACAGAGAAAGTGGTAAAACTCACTACCATATTTAAACAATACTAACTTCTATATCGATGATTAATGTTAAGACTGAATAGCTTTAATCTCACTCCTTTATTGCTTCTTGTCCGTTTCATCTTTTTAGGTTGTTTCCTACTTTCAGCATGATTTACAAAGTGGTTAGAATAATGGTGGAAGAATCGCAACACATCTGAAGGACATGATCGAAAAGAGGAAATGCTATTTATGTAATAATAATCAGTACAAAACCCCGTTTGGGGTAAAAGGAAGAGTGACGCAAGAATTCTACTCACAAAAGAAGTGATATCTATTTTGCGAGTGACTTTCTTTGCGTCACTATGGCGAAAGTATTGCTTTTGTAATAAAATTAAGAGACAGTATCCTTCCGCCATAGTGACACAAAGAAAGTCACTCGCAAAATAGATATCACTTCTTTTGTGAGTAGAATTCTTGCGTCACTCTTCCATTTACCCCAAACGGGGTTTTGTACTGATATCACTTATTTTGTAAGGCTGCCTATAAAAAAAAAAAGACTAACACGAGCCATCTATGCCGATGCTCCTCTCTCCTGCACACGCGCTATAACGTGTAGGAGACATGCGCATTGTAAATACAACGGAGAAACCACCTCTGCGAGGTTGCTTCGGTGGTCTGGTGGTTAAGGCGTCGAGTTGGTAAACAAAAAAGCCCTGGTTCAAGTCTCGGCGAGGTTAACACTAGATTTTCCTTTCAGAATATATTTTCATGTGTTTATATATTTAAAAAATACAGTAATTTGAATTAAAAGCTTTTTTTTTTTAAAAAAAAAAATCTTGTGTTCCTCAGGGTTTGAACTTCCGAACTTACACAATTTTCTTTTTTAAAAAAAACATTCGACCGGGATTTGAACCCGCGAACCCACGCGGCGGAGTCAAGAACGCTAATTATTAGGCTACCGAGGCTTCGCGCTTGCAGTGATGGAAACAGATATTTATTGGTGGGTGGTCTACAAGGACTCCTGTCTTGTAACAAAGAAAAGTATTTCCTGCTTCTAAACGTGATTTATAGCATTCTGAGTATATTGCAACGAGTCCGTAAATGTTGAATGATTTTGTTGAAGACTATTGGCTATACAGCAGTTTGCTTCGATTAAAGGACGAGGTGAATAACCGATAATGTATAGCATTTTTTCTCATAGCAACACGGGGCAGGATGCAGTCCCGCGCAAAACATGCATTTATAATCTTGACAGAAAGTACATTTTAAATTACTCACCATGGGAACGTGGAGGTTAGATAAAATTAGGTACGGTCATGTATCTTTACATTTTTCTCCTTTACGTCATGCCCAGATGAGTGGAGCAGCGGCGGAGAGAGTTCTCTGTACGGGCTCCTATTTAAAAGGTGGCACATGTCACCATGGCGGAAGTATACGAGATCGATTTTGCTCCATATCTCGAAAAACCATAACTCCTATCAAAAATCTAAGCTGGGGCCCGCAATGGGCCCCTAAAACCCCCCGGTACCACCCATTTGAGGCTAAAACAAAAATACACACAGAATGACGGACATACCTTTCTATCATTTGTGAAAATTTTGTGATTCGGTTAAAAAAAAGTCGTAACTTTTGAACCGCTCCACCGATTTTAACGTATGATACACCGTTTGAAACGTAGAATAAGATCCAGTAAGTTTCGGCCGCCTATATGATCTGGGGTCAGTGCTATACTAAAAAAATGTGAAATTTTGATATTTTTTTCAAAGCGCCCTAGGGGGTCCCAACGAGATCCTACCGACATTTTTTTTTTCCTGTGCCTTAGTATTGGAAAGAGCTTTCAAATGTAAGTTCAAGCATCAAAGTCGGACTTATACTTCGGTAGATCCGAAACTAACAGTATACTATCTGAGTGCCGCTAACAGTGTCCTTTGCCAGCGTCACTCGAAGAACTGCCGTTCTTCATGATAACCACAGGCGTTACAGACCGATAAGTCCTACCAACGCCATCTGTCTGCAGTTGGTGGAAATGCGTCCACCTGAGTGACGGCAGTGTGGTCAGTATTGTGCGTCACCTGGCCACGAACAGGCGTATTAGGGGCTTTCTAGACCGAGTGGAAGTCACGCCTTTATTCACGTGACTCCCAAGTTTGCCTCACGACGTTGGGTGGACGCCGAAAAGTGGGATTCCAGTCGGGACCACCGCTCTAACCACTAGACTATGAAGCCCCAAATGCTATTTGTGTGTTCTTGTTATTTACCAAAATATAACAGATGGACACAACGGAAACTATGCATTACCATTCAAACAACGGAAGTCTTACAAGTCGTCATGGTTTGGAGAGAACATGAAAACTAATGAATTAGTAACACAACTCCTGAAATTCAATTAAAACAATGATTTCAGACGTTAAACACCAAAACTAGTAATTAAATAATCTCCATGGAAATCTAATGCATGCATTCATTAAATTGCAAATGCCTCTTTAATAAGCATTTCTTATTTAAAACAAGAAAATTTACCGATTTTCCGTACATATTGAACAAAGATATCAAATGGAAAGATAGAGGACTGTTAAGGAACCTTGATTGGAGAATACGAGTAAAAGCAGACGACGCCTTAACAGAATGAACAGCGAGATTGTTTCATTAAAGAGAGCGTAAATAGAGGCTTTAAAACCACACGAGTCTGGGGAAGAAAAATCAAATGCATTGATATGTAGATGACATGGTTCTTGCAAAGAATAAAACATAACTAATATGCTGACAAATAAACTGTGTAAAACATGAAATGAACGTAAAAAAAAAAAGGATG
Source organism: Lepisma saccharinum (assembly GCA_022664845.1). Classification (NCBI taxonomy): domain Eukaryota; kingdom Metazoa; phylum Arthropoda; class Insecta; order Zygentoma; family Lepismatidae; genus Lepisma; species Lepisma saccharinum. Next base: position 47,984 of record JAGDQP010010871.1, read on the forward strand.
GTAATTTGATCAGCTGATATCACAGCAAGCATCAATACTGGATGAGAAAACGGAGAACTGGTATCCAGCTTCAAGCATGGAACAGAAATAAAGGCGAAAATAAAATTGACATAAGAAGCACTCGCTAAATGAAGAAACTCTTCTGCGGACCAATGACCAGAGAGTTGAGGGAAAGATTGATTAAATGTTCAGAATGGAAAAAGTCAGATGAGTATTAAAAAAAGCGAACAATACTGAAGACAATCAACACAAAAATAAACTCTTTGGGGCATTGGCTGTGTATAAATTGTAGGCTAAAGAGAGCAACTGAAGATATATTTGAATCTTTTAAATTTTCTTATGGTCTTTAGGCAGCTTTGGCTCATGCAAGGTATGGTTAAAGGTAAAAGAAGGAAAAGCAAAACGACGAAGACAACTCCTTTACAGTATTAAGCAAGAAGAGAGCGCGAGATTAAGATGAAATGATATGCTTTGACGTACCTTACATGACCTCCCGCATTCGGCGGAACACTAATGATATATGAACAAAGGATTGGTAATCGCAAATGCAAGCGAATAGCAATCCGCCCTACATCGGAGGTAGTCTATCACATTAATGTACGTTTTGACAAGGGAAGTATTTCGGTTCGAACAGGAATTTTCTTATAAAACTTCGATTATATATATTTGTGTCCCGATGCTGACAATGCCTGCGAAGTAATTCGACCGTGAAAGGCCGTTTGTCCTAGAGGGCGTTAAAGTTTGGAGCAAGGAGGGAGACAGCCGTTGCAATGGTTCCCGCAGTTTCGGTTTGAACAGGAATTTATTACTCAAAACAGGCACACAAAGCAACCTTCAAACTCACACTCCATGAACACGTTGTCAAATGCTACTTTACTTTACACTCTTGAAGCTGCTAACAGTTAAGGATAGGAACGTACATAGAGGGGGGGGGGGGGGGCTTTTGAAGATTGCACTGATGTGTCTTTTGTCCTGTGTGCATATTGTGATTCTCCCTTCTGTTCTACTCACTTTGTGGAAAACCCTCACTTACTTTTGTGAAGACAAATACTGGCCTATATCTGACAAACTATTTGTTACATGCTGGAGTGGCTTTGCAGTCTTTGTCAGCACTGTCAGGTATGTTCATATAGATATTTTGAGTAATAAATGCCTGTTCAAACAGAAACTGAGGGAGTCATTGCACCGGATGCCTCCCCGTGCTTAAAATTTTAACGCCTCTAGCGGACAAACGCGGCTTACATGGTCGAATTACTTTGCAGGCATTATCAGCATAAGGGGATACGAAGCTTTATTTTTATATATATATATATATATATATATATATATATATATATATATATACGAAGC
>JAGDQP010010872.1:0-54512 GCA_022664845.1 Lepisma saccharinum
CATATAACAACATCACCTTCACCTCCGGAAACGTGGATTCGATTCCAACCATATCCGAAAAAGCGACTGTTCACATCAATAGTAACAGTAGGAGTATTCCTCTGTCCAAATATTTCCAGCAATGTTGATGAAACAGGTTCATAGTTTTCAGTGAAAAGAATGTTGACAACTCTGGTGTTTGGGAATTGCACGACACACAAATCACTAATAGCAATTGCTGCTTTGAAGTAATATTCATAATTATATATGAATTCTTTTGGTACACCTCTCACAAGCAATGAGGTACTTTCGAACAAGAAAAGGAATTTAAGGTAAAGGAAATATATTTTCTTCATACACATTCTAGACATGGTATCAACCCTCTTCTTAATAAACGTAGTTTTTCGCTATTCATAAAACGTAGTATTCCAGTCAATATAAATAATCGACAATCCTGAAACGATAAATATACACACTAAGATTACATTGTATGCAGATAACGTGCATTTAATACCTAAATAGTATGAAAAAAAACTGTAAATACGAAGCATAAGGACACGTGAATCTACTGTTTGTTGTTATACAGCTGCAGGACATTGATGAAATATCATTGCAATGTTCTTAAACATATTGTAGGTTTGCGACATACGTACGTAGGAAAGTATCATCACAACCCTTGAGATCATTACATAGTGATCTGTAGCATAAAGGTCGGAAAAGAGACTTCATACGGACAACAATACGACAGAATGATACAGCATCTCTGTTTTAAACTCCCTACGTATGTTGCAACATACAAACAGAGCTTTACTATATCTTATCTACGATCAGTACATCCATACATGCTGTATGCAGTGTTTCTGGACGTAGTATGTGTGTTGCATCCGTACAAGATCTATGCTCAATACATCGTGATTTACGTCATAGCGCTGTGTAATGTATTGTAATTTAGTAAACTACAGAAAACAGCACCATCACCTTGTTAACTGAATTCTTTTAACGAAAGTGATGTTACGCTATACTGTGAAATAATATTGACATTTTATATTGTTATATAACTGAGATTTCATGTTTCTACGTGGGGGAACATAAGTTTTTTCGCAGCTGTACTTCCTCCAAACAAGTAGGAAATGTGCAGTACAGGTAAATGGGTATTGACCATAATCAAAGCACTTGTCCGTGGTATCAGATAGGTAACAATATTCCCAAGAAAGGTACATCTGGGCATAACAGCAGATACGAACATACCAGATGTGTTCACTGTAGGACCTTTAATGGTGCAGCTTCATGTTACTGGTTTTTTGACCATGTAAAATGACCTGAACGGTAAATACTTGCCTATTGTTTATGGACAGGGATTATTCTTCGCGCTAAAGTAAACAAGGTGTTATATTGCATATTGTTGAAGCAATATTCTTTCAGTCAAGTGTTAACTGTTCTCGAGGTTCCCGAGCTTACCGACAATATCAAGGCAAGTCAGACGTTGTGCAATGGAGGCACCAGAAGTAACGGAGGATGAAGGTGAATATTCGAGTCATGCGCAGAGAGCGCGTACAAAGAGAAGGAAAAATGTTGAGATGTACTAATGACCTATCTAAAAGGATACGGGTCATGAGTCAAGTTAGGGCTCACCATTTAGATGTCCATAGAATATTTCACTTACAGGCAAATATGAAAGACATTTAATGGATATACGGAAGACAGGCAAAGCACACTGGAATTGAAAACTCAGACCATTCAATAAGATAAAAGAAATTATTCCGTGCTTTTGTAAGCATTACTGCAATTACTGACATTTCTCTTTTCCATTACGGGATATATATCCAGGAACTTTCCTAAAATATTTAGCAGTGTACCACGGTGCTTTTTAAATTCCTTTACATTTATTGAATCGAATTTTTCAACCAGTCTTTCAACATTGAATAAACCGTTCAACACGCACACATTTTACGCATGGTGTCTACGCTATACTAACACGTAAATGGCTACTTGAAAGTTTAAAGTATAGATTGTTTCGTTCATAATCTTACTTCAAGTGTCTATGTCGCACTTACGTAGAATGACTTAAGATTTAATATTTTAAATACAATATTCAACACATTTACTTACAAATAATATTTTCTACAACCCGATTTCCAACGTTTCGTACTGTATGCTTCTCTCCTACTGTAGATGAAGTTAAGAAATCGTTGTCTTATTTGTGCTGCTAGTAGACGTTTAAAAGTAGTTTTCACCGGAAAGGTTTTAACGTAAATTGTTATTACATTTATATACGAGCGTGCGTGTTGTGAAAGCCATCAGAAATTATTTTCAAAATACAGACTATATTGGTTCATTTTATCGATGCTTTTAGCGTTTTAGTTGCTTTATATATTGTTGTTCTTTATTAAGATAATGTTGGATAATGCATTAGATGGGACTCATATTCAGCATAAATGGTAGTAAACAGTTTGTCCTCCCTTCGCTACAGCAAGCACATCAAGTTTTGAACAAAACCTCTCATTAAGGTTACAATTTCCCGTTAATATGTTTCTACACTAAGTAATAGGTCGATAAAAATAGTGTACAGCCTAAATGTAATATCGTGCTACTTACGTAAATTTGTGGCATGTACACTATGTGATCCAAATTATCTAAATACACCGTGAAACGTGTGCTTATCATAGAGGGCGACACAGTATTACGCACGGTCAGCGATCTCAGTGATTGCGCAAGACAATATAATGGAACGGTCTGAGGAACTCGCGGACTTTCAACACGATCAGGTGATAGGGTATTATAAGGAATACTCAAATGAAAACCGAACACCTTCCATAAAACACATTCCTCGCAAACGTTGGCAACACTGTTGTCGATACTGCCATCTGTAGGGTAGGAGAAATACATAGTGAAAACGCACACGTCCACACAGTTGTTTCGTTATTGCTCTGGAGGTGAGCGTAGTGAAAAGTGTGTTCGTCCAGCATTGGAAATGGAGGCAAGCGAACAAGAGCAGCGAGGTATGGGTCGTGTCTTAGTGGTCGAGGGTGCTGGAACACGCGAAATTCATCGTCGCATGTCTGCTGTGTATGGCGAACACTGCATGTCCGTGACAAATGTGCACGAGTGGCAGAAGAGATTCCGCGAAGGACGCACATCACTGCAAGATGATTCGCGCCCTGGACAAGCCGGATTGATGGTTTGATCCGCGAAAACCGACGAATCACAGGGGAAGAAATTCGTGTTCAAGTCGGCATTAGCCATGGCTCCGTGCATGCCATTATCAAAGATCACCTGAAGTTCCGAAAAATTTGCGCGCAGTGGGTCCCGCATCAACTGACGGAGGGACAAAAGATTGACAAAATGGCTGTATGTCTGAGTCATCTGCAGCGGGACCATATTTTTGGTTGATACAGCAAGCCAAAACTATGCTTAGCTTGACTTAGTTTTGTTAGGTTAGCTTACGTTAGGTTAGCCTCAATTGAGTTTGTTGAGTTTGTTACGCGCAGTTAACCTAAATGGAAGTGTAGGTTAAATTAGGTTTGGTTTGGTTAGATCAATATATAAGCTGTTACTATCAAACCGAAGTTAATACGAAACTCTGTTATAAAATATTTGTTGGTAATTAAACGAAATAAATACCCTGTGCACTAAAGCCACATAATGCACATCTACTACAGTAATGCCATTCTATGCACATCGGCTACATAATATTGTACAAACTATTATACGACTTATTTTGGATATTACCTGTAATTATGTAAGCAATTATATTGTTAATTAATGTGTGTTACTTAATGAATGAAGGCTTAATTCCACGTTTATACACGTTCGTAATGCATATGAAAGTTGCACAACAAAGGCGAAGCAGTCTGTTGTTTGCGAATGTAGTTATGGTTAAATGTAAATGTTGATAAATAGATGGCAGACAAAAATGCATTATAAAATTATGAACAACTCTGAATTAGGAAACATTATGTAATCAATGGAAAATGTTAATAGAAACAAACCTGGTAAATAATTGGTCTACTCAACTTATCACTTAAAGTATGTTGTCACTCTTTTCAGTGAAGAAGTAGATTGTAAATAGTGTATGATTAAGTTGCTTGCAGGGTAAAGACATGTAAGAAACTCACAGAGAACTGACTCAAAAAAAAATCATTTTAGTATTCCACTGAAATGCAATAAATACGTCTTCTCATTACCTATATTTTATTGCTACGGCAAACAATTACTGGTTTTGCTAGTGTAGCATTTCTACACTAGGCCAAGACCTATATAGTAATATTAAGTTTCGCCTCACCCATGTGCGAAAGCCTGGGTTCCCTACAAGTAGGCATCTTAATAAAGTATATGACGTCATCCGGAAGAACTAAAGAGTAATACCCCGAGATCATTGTAGTAAAGAGTCCATGTTCGATATATTAGTTAGCTGGCAAATCAAGAAATATACTACTGTAACTGTGTTGTTAGTAGTCGAGTAGTGTATATTTCATGGTGATCTGAAGAAAGACATCCGTGGCCGTCGGTTTCAGTCGGACGAGGAAGTGCAAGAGTTGGGGAGGTTGTGGATCCGTCAGCGACCTACCTCTTCCTACAAGACTGGAATTGATCGCCTCGTCTCCCAGTGGGATAAAAGTATTAACAATTCTTGCAGTTACATTTGAATCAAACAAATTCCATTGCCACTTTGAAGTGGGTGTTCGGTTTTCATTTGACTGCTCCTCATACTTGTATAAGAAGTCTGTGTGCGAGTAGTGAATTGGAAACTGAAGAGATGTGTACAAACAGAGTGCAAGCCGACCTCCCATGTTGATCTCCCGACACGTTAAAGACTATCGCACTGCGCAATCTTTAATAATTCATCACCACCAGCACACGGAAATTACAAATTGCATCAGGATGTACTCCAAGCACCATGGCTAGATTTCAGGACCTATGTGTTACTTCATCTAGACCTAAACCTTTGTCATCACACTAGAGACTATGTAGCTTGCATATATGATCCAGAATGTTGGCTTGGAGGGGATCAAGAACCAGAACAAAGAACAAAATGACGTCGAAGTGCAATTATTTGAACCAGTTGCTCCGAAAACATCATTCCAGTAGTCCACTGAAACGACTTTGGTTCCACTGTGTAACATACTGAGTAAACTGGAACACACTGGTCTTATAACTGAAGCACTAACTCACATGGGGTACCAAAGCAGTCAAACTCTCTGCAAGGAGATCTCACAATTTTTCAATCACCATGGCTCCAAATTTGTACTTCAGCTATATTAGAAATAAAAATCCTTTGCTATTATATCTTTGCTGTTTTGATTGCGACATTATTTTTCTTAAAGTTGTCTTTTCATCATTACCGTATTTACTCCAATATAAGCGCTCCCTAAAAAAAGTTGTCTGGGTTTTGAAAATCCGTTTATTATACAATAAGTACAGAAAATTTACCCATACCTCGTCATTGGATTGACTTGATAGAAGTAACTATCCAGATATGCTAAGTGCCTCTATCCGTACTGTATAGTTCAGTATGCTGAGCGAGGCTTGGAACCGGGCCTTCTAGTCTCTTTCTACCACTTGTCCGAAATGGTATTATGCGATTATAAGCGTATTAAACGTATTATACTCGAATACGGTATTTAAGGTGTAACAGTTATATGTGGCTTTTAATATAACACTTACGCAATTTAAACTCGCATGAGCTACCATACACTGAAAAAACCACTTTTAAGCTTCCTTGACAACATTTATTGATTTTTCAGTAGGATATACCAGGTGTGTAATAATGAAACCAGAATTTGTGCATAGACGGCGTTAGCTGTCACTGTGGTTACCTTAAAACTGCGTCCTTGGCACCACTTTCTTCTTTTGACTGCTGATAACGATTTGCAACTCACAACCAGACAAGTTTCATGTCATAGTATACTGTTTAATAGCGTTGAACATGGCGCAATTTGTACCTACAAACTACGATGTGCGGACAGTATTGATTTTTTGTTACCATTTGAAGAAAACTGCTTCAGAATCGCTTCGTATGCTTGTCGAAGCTTGCTGTGATCATGCTCTTGGTAAGTCACAGCGCTATGCATGGTTTAAACAATTTAAGAGTGGCGATTTTGACGTGAGAAACGAAGAACGTGGAAGACCACCGAAAAAGTTTGCAGACAGCGAATTGCAAGCTTTGGTGGATGAGAATGACGCTCAAACGCAACAACAACTCGCGGATCAATTAAATATGACGCGAGAAGCAGTTTCCATACGTTTAAAAGCCATGGACAAGATTCAGAAGGTGGGAAAGTTTGTCCCACATGCAATGACTGAACGGGCAGCAGGAAAACCGAAAGACCACTTGGGAAATTCTGCTCGCCAGGTACAAAAGGAAATCATTTCTCCATCGAATTGTGACTGGTGAGGAAAAGTGGATCTATTTCGAGAATCCTAAGCGTAAAAGATCATGGGTAACTCCAGGAGAACCGGCGACATCGACTGCAAGACCAAATCGCTATAGACGGAAGACAATGCTTTGTGTTTGGTGGAATCAGAAGGGAGTGATCTATTATGAACTGCTGAAACCTGGCGAAACCGTTAGTACCCAACGTTACCGACAACAAATGATCGATTTACATCAAGCTTTGCGTGAAAAACGACCAGAATATGACCAAAGACAACATAAAGTGATTGTGCTTCACGATAATGCACTCTCCCACACAGCAAAACCGGTCAAGGAAACGATTGTGACGTTTGGCTGAGAAATCATTCCGCATGCGGCTTACTCACCAGACTTGGCGCATTCCGATTTTCACTTATTTGCATCCATGGGACACGCCCTTGCTGACCAGCGCTTCACATCTTACGAAAATGGCTTGATGACTTTTTTCCAGCACAAGAGGCACAGTTTTTTATGGTCTGGCATCCACACATTGCCGGAACGATGGCAGAAATGTATCGATAGCGATGGCCAATACTTCGAATAAAATAGTTCTTAGCATTGTCATCCAATCACTGTGTGTTTTCTGTACATAAATTTCGGTTTCATATTTACGCACTTGGTATTTGAGTTATTTAAGCCCGAAATCCCACTTTTTCAGCGTTTGGTCTCTTTCAATTTTAAAAAAATATTTATATCTATTATATAGGAGTAGTTCATAATATGTATTGTTCTATTTTTATCCTAACCGATTGGTTAATGACAGCCATTTGCGGCGCATGCCAAGATTTGTACACCCAGAACCTACGGAAAATGTATTACCTGCAACTGGTTTATCATAGGAGATTGAAACATAAACATTTTTCTTCTTTAAAGTTTGCTTAATAATTTTAGTCCTCTGCATGACAATCCTAAAACGTAATCGAACTGGTCGAAAGGATATGATTGTCGGAAGAACAAAATGTTTCAGAGTGCTGTTTTGTACGGAATCTGTTGAATGTCAAAGTTGATTTTTGATACAGTATTACATATCAAATTATATTGAAGTTATGGAGAATATAAAGGCTGATGATATATGGTCCCTTAATTTTTTATGAATTTAACAAATCCAAAGGTTTGTATTTTATGATTATTGGTGGTTCAATATTTCTGGTGGGACAAAATATAAAAATATATCTTACATGTAATCCACTTAGGCTATTTGAGTCAAGGGGCTATTTGGGTCAAACTTAAGAAAAAATGCCACTGCGCATTTAATATGCACACCAGTCCGCTGAACCTGCCTTCAGTTGTGAGTTCGTTGGCAAAGGGAAGGGTGTGTGTGTGTCTTTGATCTGCTGCTTTCTTATCAGTTGCTGTGAATTTGCGACTATTCTGAGCAAGGTGAGTTGCAATGCTTCATATTTTTCTCTGATATAAAATAATGGCTGTATGATATAAGGTGCTGAACCTGTGTAAATGCACATATTTGTAAAATTATTACCGTACGCGTAAAATAGAACGCCCGAATGTTATAAACGCCATTTTGGGTGCTCTCCTCTGTCTAGTGTGAAAGTAGTACGTTCCTACGTAAGCATGTGCGAAAACATTTCATTTTCCTTTTGAATGGTACGGACAAACAAATCAAAATATAAATACAACAAGTGAAATAAAGAAGACATGGAGAAGGCCATCCAAAGTGTAACAAAAGGTGATTTGAGTTTACGTGGAGCTTCACAGCTCTGCAATGTAAATTTGGAACTTTGCGAAGGAAAATGCAGGTCGAAAGGTTGATAATGAGGACTAACCTTGGGTGATAATGAGGAAATAGTTCAAAGTGCAAAACCGAAAGCAATAGGACACCGCACAGTACTGACAGAAGAACACGAAGAAGAGTTCGTGTTGCGAATTGTGACTCTCGCGGGAAAAAGACTAGGCTGCACTCTTGAAACGATTCGTAAAGCTGTGCATCGTAATAATAATGCGATATGTAATAATAAATCAAATTCCGCATCCTTGGAAACGCAAAGGATTAGCTGGTGAAGATTGTTTTTCAAGTTTCATGAAAAGACATCCGAACTTATCATTACGAAAGTCTGAGGGACTTTCAAGAGCTCCTGCTGAGGAAATTAATAAGGTTGTTGTGAGTGATTTTTTAACTGTTGAAATCTGTTACTTCGACGACTAGTGTTAACATAAAACCACAGCGTATATACAACGTGGATGAAACAGGGTTTTCTCTTAACAACAACCCAAACAAGGTCATTGCCAAGAAGGGGGCAAGAAGTGGTTGCTCTCACTTGCGTCGAAAGAGGCGAGAATGTCATTGTGATAGTCTCTTGAAACGCAGGTGGACAATATATCCCACCATTTGTTATTTTTAAAGGTCAGCGTATGAGAGAAGAAACGAAAGATGTAAATACGTAAAAATAATGTAAGAGGTATATGGTATGAGTCCTATAACATCTTTGTTATGTATTCACATCTTTCTTTGACATTTTGGTGGTAGCATCTCTTTAGCAAACCACGAACGAACATTTTCTATCCCCATTTTGCAAATCTGCAACTTCGTTAAAGGGAAATCCGAATTTTTACCGTAGTTTCTCCTGATACAAATACATAACATCTGAGAAAGTTAGATTTCCATCTGGTCTCCTAGTAGTGATAATCGGTCTCTAATGTTTACACACGTATTAAAGCGCGAGCTTTATTCATCCCCACTTTGCAAATCTGTAACTCCATTCAAACTACAATATCAAATTGGCAGTTTCTACCGAATACTCTTCTTATATAAGCACATAACATGTGATAAAATTAGATTTTTACGTTTTGACCTACCAGAGATATTGAAAGTCCAAAATTTATAAAATACTTATTTTCGGGACTTCAAAAATTAATAAAAATAATTAAGGGATTATATATTATCCTTTATATTCTGTACACCAAATATGCTTTTATATGTAATAGTGTACAATAAGCTAACTTTGGCATTCAATCTCTTCCGTGCGAAACAGCATCCTGAATACCGGATTTTTTTTTCGATTTGCACAACCACATTTCGATGCCATTTCGACCAGTTCGATTATGTTTTAGGCTTGCCATGCAGACGACTAAAATTAGCAAGCAGACTTTAAAGGAAGAAATGGTATTGCTTGAATGTCCTGTGATATATTGCTTCCAGATACTACATTTTCTGTAAACGTCTGCAAGCACAAATTCTGGAATACCAAAAACGGCCTCCATTAATCAATCTGTTGGGATAAAACCAATTCTCTTTTTGAACTATTCTTATATCAAGGGTATAAATATTTAAATATAAAAAACTTGAAAGAGGTCAAGAAACCATGTTGGACGATTTCAGATGAACTGACTCTGATGCAACCATTGTTTATTAAGTTCGCTGAAATGATACGGAATGAGCCACAAGGTAGTCAAAAAAAAGTTGTTGCGGCTTTTGATAGAAACGAAAAGGAGCACAGAAAATGTCCTTAAAGTAATCTCCATCGGCATCCAGCACCTTTCACCAGCGTCCGTGCACCTGTGCAATGCTCTGGCTGTAAAACCATGGGAGGGCCTCTTGCACGCAAAGAAGGCCGTGAGTGCCTGTCGCAAGTCTACCTCATTGGCGAATGGCGAAATATTTCGCATGAAGGTGGTTGTCGAGGAACTGGAAGATGTGAGAATCTGTTGGCTCAAGGTACGGTGAGTACGAACCTTGCGCCGTAGCCCCCGGAGAGTGGCTCACAGCCAAGTCGCTGTATGGTATCCCTATCCACCAGCTCTACATTCGGCCTGGCGTTGTCGGCAGAGAAAAACAGTACATCCTTGAAATTCACCAATGCTGGTTCCTTCTGCTACAGTACCTTTTGCACACCTTCCAACTGCTGAAAGTACATGTCTGCAGTGATGGTTCGGCCCGATGGTAGTAGCTTGTAGTGCATCACTTGGCTACTAGTCCACCAGATACAGAGCATGATCTTACGTAGGTGTAGAGATACTCTTGTGCTGTGAGGCACAGGGTCCCAGGGAGACAAGCAATGTCTGGTACGCTTGGGAGTCTCATACAGAACCAACTTTTCGTCATTGGAGATTACTTAATCACAAATTGATGTGTTCAGGGATGGCAAAACAGATCCCGATATCAGATATCCGGATTCGGATCCGAGTTTCGGATATCCGGGTCAGAGTTTTGGATATCCGGATCCGAGTTTCGGAACTTCTGATCCAGATCCGAGTCTTCTTCCTTTTTTATAGCTCTTCATTTTGGAATGCTGAGAGAGGGAGAGAGAGCTGGATCATAGAAAGAGAGAGAGAAAATTGCTGAATTGTACATGGATTGCAAGACTAGCGCTTTTGAAACCAGTCATATTCTGTCACTAATAAATAATTTCGTTTTTCTGTTTTACTCAAAAATTGGTATTTTTTTAAAATTCTATCACTTTTCTGTCATGAGCGTTGTAGTGACAAAAGGAAAAATGATCGAAAGCACCGTGTTATCTCTTCTAACCCCACCCTTTCCTATCACCAACCAACTGTGCCTACCTTTTGCCCTGTGACGTGGTTATCAATTACTACGAATTAAGCATTGCGTTGTTAAAAGGAAAGAACAAAACATGTCCTTCCCCTCCGCTTTTAAGTGTGCAGGGATGTAAAAAAATACGAATCTCCTTTTCCAGATTCATTTGCATTGTGAAATAAAGCATGTATTTTAGGAAAAATAAAAGACGTTAAAATGTTCCTATGAACTAACTTCGGACAATAACACAATATCAATCAAATACCCAACTGTCGCTATAAAATATATTTTTCGGATTTCAGATATATTGAATAACATTTTCTTGATTTATGGCCTTTTGTTATTTTCGGCTCAGGTCATAAGGAAGGCAGAGGATGGGCCAGGGCCTTTCATAATTTACCATCCCGGCATCGCAGTTTCAGATGCATCATAATAACGAATTCCGAATACTTGGTCTTTGAATCTAGGATCAAAGTCGCACGAATCCATTGGACCGGATACGCGAAGCCCCGAAGATCGAGTTTCGGATCTTTGGCTCAGGATCCTGGTTGCTGCTATCCGGATCCTCTGGGATCCGGATATCCGTATCCTTTTGAATCCGGATCTGGCCATCCCTAGATGTGATGAGGTGCAAAGGAACGACAAACAGGCTGGCACTCGTTGACCTTTGTTGGATTCTGACAGTGTCTGAGAGATAATCACTCTCTCAATTTGTACGACTTCCCTTTGCAGTGGAGATGAAATCTGACTGTTTCATGAGAAAGCTGGAAGCGTTCGATCTCACCATACATTTGACTGCTGTCCTGCTCCACGGCCGCTTCCAGAGCTTTCCGGGTCTCGTCATCCTGGGATGTGGGAGCCCATTGCGGGGTTTACCACACAGGGACAAATCTCCGACCTGAATTTCTGGAACCAATGCCTGACGGTGCGTCAGCCACATCATTTTCCCAAAGATTACGTATTCGACGACAACGGACAAGCCCACCTTAAGTCATTAAACAGACAACTCCAAACAAGCTGCTTCGACACCTCCATGGGTCTTCGCCACCACTCGAGCTATGACTGCTGTGAGTGCGTAAAGCGACTATATTGATCATGATCAATATTCCCATTCACACCACGATCGCTTTTCCAGCACTTATCAGTGATTATGTCTTTCCCTGCGATATTAAAAACAGCAAGAATTGTTTTGATCACCTTGTATGAACATTTTGCTATTGTATTTGGAAGTTTGAAATACATATTGTTTCGATCATAATCTTACCTCAACTTACAATGATAGACTTATATATAATGACTTAAACTTCAAGATCTGGAGTACAGTATTCCTAATATTTCTTTAAAATTAGATATTCCAAAATTTCCTACTGTATCCTCTTCTAAAGGAGAAAAGATAAGAATTGTTTTTAAACTTGTTTGTGTTTCTGGTACATGTTTGGAAATGGTTTTTACTGGAAAGCTTTTAAAGCAAATTGCTATTCCATGTCCCTCTATACGTGCGTGTCTTTAAGTCGAAAGAGATTATTTTCAATATAATGGAGCATAGTACTTATTTTATTGATGTTTTTACCGTAATCCGTTTGTTATTTGTATCATTATTGTCTTTCGGAAGATAGTGCTGGCTAATGCATTAGAAAGAACCAGTATTAATTATGAATAGCAGTAAACATTTTGTTCCTCTATCGCTACAGCAAACACATCAAGTTTTCAACAAAACCCCTCATTAAGGTTACCATTTCTTTGTAATTTGTTTCTATATTAAGCGATAGATTGTAAAAGGAAATATACAGCCTAAATGTTGTAATATCGTGCTACTGGTTCCATTATGCAGTGATGTAGGTTAAAATAGGTTACATAAAACCCTTCACCCCCGCGGTCGACCATCCTGAATGATGTCGTCCAGTATTTCCCCAGTTTCGGCAGTCGAATGGCGTGATAATACCTTGAGTAAGGATTTGAACGAAATCTTCCCCATGCTCTTCTATTCCGGCATGATCCAAAGATGACTTAAGGCCAAAATAAATTCAAACTCCACTAAGTACTGTGCAGTAAATCTTCAAGTGGGTTTCATAAGATCGTACCATACAATATTTCAATAGTATTTTGGGCTGTTGGCTGAAAACCTAAATAACACTAACTTTTCCACCAATCAGCACATAGGTGACCCGGCGAATCAGTGAAATGCCCTGACACCTGACCCGAATGATCCGATTGACCCGGTGAGTCGTTTCAGCTCAGAATTCCTATTATTATTATTATTACAACCCCCGGACCTTATCAAATACAATCCATCACCTTTGACTGACCACATGACATCTGCACGTTTGTGCTGAATGTCGTTAAGGGTTTAGAGGAAAGTAACGGGGAGGTGTTACTTTACGAGGGCTGGAAAGAAATAAGTGGCAACACTGTTTTATCCCCCCGCGCAGGGATTTTTGTTCGAGCTGCTGGTGGCAACACATGTAGAGGGTGGGTGGAGCTATACAACTCGGGTGGCGGCGCCAGTGTAGGTGATGCAGTGATAGTAGTGGAGTGTGTTGAATGTAGGTTGTCAAATCACACCGATCTAAACGGGATGTTCTCCAAGTTAGAACAACGTGCATGGATAAAGATCGAAGAGGCCCGTGGAAAAACGCCAGGGAATGTCACTCTAGACTACGTGAAGCATGCGGTAATGACGCATTGCCGGATCGGACTGTGGTACGTTGGGTTGCAGCGTTTCGTGCAGGATGTGATAGTGTGCAACAAGAACCAAGTGGAGGTCGACATGAAGTGAAAAACCGAGTCATTGAATTGATTCGCAGGTTTCTGGAACAACATCTTCATTCCTGCATTGCGCAGGAAACGATCGAACTTCATACAAGAGCCACCAATTGTTTGGCATGACAACGCCCGTTGTCACAACGCAGTTGCTGTGAGGAACATGTTTGCACGATGGGGGTGGAAAGTTCTCGAGCACCCACCCTAGTCACCGGACATGAGTCCATGTGACTTTCATCTGTTCTCTAAGATGAAAGAACCACTGCGAGGGATGCGTTTCCGCACCAGAGATGCCATACTTCGAGCTATAGGGCGCTCTCTTGCAGACATCAACAAATAGGGCACCGCTGCTGGTATCCTGCGACTTCCTCACATCTGGCAACGGGTGCAACATGCTGCAGGGGATTACGTTGAAGGCCTGTAGAAGTCTCATGATTGTACAATAAATGGTTCACGAAAGATTTCTCTCTTGCCACTTATTTATTTCCAACCCTCGTATTTGACTGTAGTGTCAAAAATAAACAATTAACCATAAAACTCTTTTGCTCCAATGAAAGTTGCATCCTTCTGCTACACATGAATCCTTGATGTTTCTTCTGGGAATTGCATTATGCAAAAAGAAAAAAAATGTCCATTTCCCCCATTTTGTCCAACCAGTATGATAAAATAGGAAAGTCCTAGAAATACATTTTACAGGATAATCGTTCAAAACTCAGTGGATTAAACAAAGTTACTCTACCTATAAGTGTTATGAATTAGCCCATATAAAGGACGTTCGTGGGCCTATAACCTGGCATATAATACAATAACAAAAACATAGATAAAAATACCCAATTATTTTCAAACTCTAACTGTCCGTCGGTACCTTCCACACTAGTGTTCGGGACTGCCTTCTTCGCTTAGAATTTAGATTTGGCAACGCTGTTGTTGCTACATGACTAGTGAATAAATCTGCTTGACTTTCTCGAGCTTGCAAATTAGCCGGAAAATACGTCAGCAGTTGAGCACGTGGAAGAGCTAATACGCGCAGGCGTAGAACGCTTTGAACTATAAGCAACACTAAAAAGCGGTGATTCTGCAACTGGCAGCATAGCGTGATGGTTAACGTTTCGGGAAGCTGATCCAGAGGTCCCGGGTTAGTGTCGTAATTTTACTTTTTAAAGATTTTTTTTCGTTTTTATGTATATACGCATTGCGAAATTCAATAAAAGTAGTGACCAAGGGTATTCGGAGGTTAGGTAAGTGCTAGTGCGCGCGGAGAGGTTTAAACACATGCGTAATACAGTACTTCTGCAAACAATAGTTTCATCGCCTCCGAAATAGCCCATATTTCAAATATTTTATCACGGTGATTTTAAAATTACAAGTGCGCGCCCTGTCATATAAAAGTATGTATTTCTTGTTCGCAATTAAAAAGTCGACAAGAAAAAATGCTAGTGCGCGATAGGTCTAAGCTGCGTCACCAGTTATTTACTCGGATGTCTTCAACAATAACCACTTCAATCAATCGCATTCGTAAGACCGCGTTGTGTTAATTTAATTAACTTAGAAGTTATGCTATAAAAATATTTTACTGTTAATCGGTCCACAAGTTGAAATGAGTGTAATCCAATAACTATTTGTTTTCAGTTAAAAATAAAATGAGGCGGGTCACAATTAACTTGTCCCCTTCCCCGAAAAAAGAACCTTCTTTTAACAATTTAAATGTTGTGGTGCAAAACTACTGCAATGCAATTCCACAACACTATCTATTTCTTCTTTTTAAAATTTGATTAAAAGGTTGTCATTTACCCCCCGCAAAATATATGTGCTTATAACTTTTTCCTCGTTGCGGTGCAAAACGTGAAACTTGGGTGTAAAATGGTGCAAAGCGAGCACAGACCGGTATACTATCTGTTTTCGACAAATTTGACTGAGGGGGGCTACTATTAACTTGCCCCTCTCAAATTTAAGAGCTTATAACTTTTTTAACCATTGCGGTGCAAAACGCGAAGCTTTGGTGCAAACGGTGCAAAGCGAGCACAGACCGGTATACTATCTGTTTTCGACAAATTTGACTGAGGGGGGCTACTATTAACTTGCCCCCCCCAAATAGAAGAGCTTATAACCTTTTTACCATTGCGGTGCAAAACCGCGAAACTTGGGTGCAAAACGATAGACTATTTATTTATCAAATTTGGTGTGGTGGTGGTGGGGGGCAAGTTAATGGACCCGATGAATACCACTTCACACAAACAAACCACTTTTAAGATTCTCCTTCTCGTCCACTCCCGGTTCAAGCCAATATGGATGGTGAGAGACACCAAACTGCAGCAATTCCATTCACAGCTCCTTTTATATCAAAAAGGAAAAAAGCAGCTCCCCAAAAGTCGTGGTAAATTACTGGTCGATGCTACTGTATATTTTATCATACTTTTAAACATTGGCTGCTTTATAATTTTGCTTTTAAATATGACTTTCGGAGGCAACGTAAATTGTTCGCAGCTTTGCCTGCTCGACGACCATGTTTTAACTACTGACTGGCCCTCAGCCAATCAGCGAAGAGAATGAAACTAGACAACCGGGAGAGGAAGGGGGTGTGGCTTACCACTAAAATTTAATCGAAAATAAAACATCAATCAAATCTTTTTGTTTGTTTTTGAAGATTTACAACGAAAGAAAAATTGTTGAAGATAAAAATGTAATAAAATATGCAAAGAAATATTCAGTAATAAAATGAAGAAACAATAAAGATAAAATACCGCCAAACAACAATGAAAGGGATGTTCTGTATGGCTAATCTTCATTGTCATCTGGATAAATAAAACTGTTTGAAGAAAGCCGAAGACGAAAAAATATCTTCGACAAAGCACGAACATCAAAGAAAAAGACGACACTAAAAAAAAAAGGGGGAGAAAGGGTAAGATATCTTGCGACCAAGCGAAAATGGGTCGATACACCATGCCGCATCAGTTAGTGTTATTAAAAATAGGAAGTTCATTTTCCTACGCTTTCGGCAGCCTTTAGCTCTTAAACGCGACGGAATTTCCACCCCGGTGACTAGGACCTTTTCCTTTGATGTACTATGGTCCCTACAGTGTTGAATGCTGTTACATCCTGTACAGTACATAGATTTCACAATGACATAGATTGTAGTGAACTACTTTCTATATTTCAAATACACGACTGGATCATTTTTTCTACTGTAATGCCTTGTATAGATTAATAAAATTGTTACGATGGTAAAAATCATAGTTGAAATAACTTACCTTTAGACTACGGAACTTTGTTTTCATGCTTGTACTGACATCATTTCAATAAAGAAAAGTGTTAGGGCTGATTTTCATGAAAGCTTGTATTGCTCGCGATTTGAGTGAATAACCAATTGAAACACGTGTTTTATTGTAAGGTAGCGTAACACGTGTTTCAATTGGCTATTCATCCAAATCGCAAGCAACGCAAACTTTGATGAAAACAAGCCCTTACACGCTTAGAGTATGGTATATTCTTTTCCGTACTCTAAGGTTGCACGGTAGAGGTTTAAATTATAAAATAATGAACACACATGAATTGATTGTAGCGTAACATTTTGTAGATTAGTTCTGCCATCATTCATTTATACTTTAAAAGTGATACGCACCACTAAGATGCTATATATTTCGATACAGAAAGAAATAAACTCACGAAGTGAGCTGCGCTTAACGGCCATCTTGTGTTTAGATTAACAAAATGATCTCGGTTAACATTAGCCATGGTAGGAGGCATTAAGAAATGAAGTCACCAAAATGGAAAATGATTGCAATCTACAATAGTATAAGTAAATGGTTAGAGAATTAGACATTAATACTGTCAAGAAAAATACCCACCAAGAAAAATGCCGACCCCGACAGCGGCCCGACCAACTTGTAGTCGGGGAATGTTCGGCGACAGGGACGTATTTAGGGGGTGGGTCCGGAGAGTCCCAGACAACCTCGTATCCCTCGCAAAACCAAATTCTGGATATGTACCTGGTCGGCGCGATCAATAAGTGGCGATTGGTCTTCGGGCCGTTTTCCGAATCGCCGTCGGGCCACCTTCCGGACCGCCGTCGGGGTCAGCATAGAGGTGTAATCCCGCCTATAACCCGCCCGCCGAAGTCGGCTTCTGTTCGGGATTTTTCAAAACCCGACGTTGGCCGAGCTTCGCCGACTAAATGTTGATGTCGGGCTTAGGTCTCCTGGCATGCTGGGGGGATACCGAACAGTATCAATATATTTAACAATATCGGAATATTGAAATACTAAATTCCTCTGAAATTCTGGAAAAAAATAATACTAATAACTTATATAGAGGAAGTAGCGAGCAAAGCTGAAACCAGGTAAGTTTTGGTGACCCGCCCTGACCAGGACATACGTGATCCGGTTTAAAACTTGACCCGATTAACCCGGTCTGAGTATAATAAGCTCCAGTTTTGTAATTTTCGTGCTCTGTGGGGGGATAACACCGGCGATCTCGGTCTCTCCTGAAACGCAAGGAAATAAACCAATACTCTACTTTGTTCTCCGGGTGAGAAGACCTAAATCGGGTCAGGCCGGGATTCAAGCATAGACCCGCTCCAAAACTTGACGTATAATCATCACAATCCGGATCTGAGTTTCGGATATCTGTGGCATTGACACATCATCATAGCCTTTCCTAATTCATACAGGGTGCCCACAAAATTTGTAAACTTAAATGTCATGACATTTCCTGACCAGATTTTTAAAACATTCCTGACTCTCAGACTATCCAATTTTAACTTTTGCAAAACATTTTGTTTTCTTTTACATGCGACCTCCACCAGCCCCATAGCTACTCACCTGAGTAGCAAATTTTATGATTTTATTACTTCTTTTACAATAAAACTACAGGAACAAAGATTTTACTAAAATATTTTGCAAATGTACTGATTAAAATAACCCAAATTTATTTTTTTCCGTCATGAACATGTTATGTAACTCAAGCCAAAGAAAATGCTAACAACTAGAACATACATATGAATAAATTCTATGAATATAAGCAACGAATATTAGATTCACCAGAACGAAAACAGAAGTTTCAACAATATCAACAGATGTTAATTTTGCGACTTCCGCAAAAGTTTGATTTTCTGAGAAAGTTCGTCTTGCTCCGTTCCAGATTTTTCTCTCAATTTCTTTTGCTCATCTTCCAGTTTCTTTATTTCATTCATGACCTTCTTTTTTTTACAGAATTATTCTCTTCTATTTTCTTAGCATTACGCTGTGTTTTCAGATAATCTTCATATCGCCTCCAAACAGATCTTGCATATATGAGCATTTTCTTTATGATGACAATACTATGGATTCATTTGCAATTGATAACAGCATCATGCATTCTCCACAGTGATATTATTGTATGTTCACATTGAATTTCAATAAGAGCAGAGTTATTGATAGAGAAACCACCCTCAACTGTAGCACTTCCGTGGGGAAATATCAAATTCGACTGATATCATGATTATGTATGCATTATCATTGTATATTTAACTTTTATATGATTTTATTGTGATTTAAGGCTATTTTCATGTACGTTTTTTAATTCGGTCTTTTTTTTTCTATTATGTATTTGTGTGTGTGTGTGTTTTTTTTCAATTATTGTTTGTGTATTTTCATTTGTATGATTTGACAAGGGTTAGGTGGAAGAACAGCTATTATAGCTGAACCTCGCCTTCTGAAATAAAGGAAAATTAAAATTAAATTAAAGAAAAATTATTATGTTAATAAGAAAAGAGTTTGTGCTAGATCGAAATTTGATATTTCTATATTTTTTTTGTAAATTTCTACGTTTCTATAATAAACAAAAATGTAAACGTTATCGTTTTAGGGTATTTACTTTGGCTATAAATTGAATATTGTCACAATCACTTCTGAATTGGCCTTAAAATTATCCTGCAAATTCATTACTTACAGACATTTTGTTGAGATGATATCCATAACAAAAACATCAGCAACAACGCCGTAGCGTTCCATTATTGAGGTTAAAATACGGCATTGAATTCTCTTTGTTAACAATCGGTGGTAGCAATAACCATTTACATGTAGAATATGATATGCAAAACTGGACAATGTACAAATTAAGTGCTTTCCGGTATCACTTCTTGAGGGAGTGAATTGTTATTAACGTCCTATATGAGCTGGTGAGCTTTTAAGGACGGGATCTACAGTTTTTGGTAAAGTGAGCTCTGAACCACTGCGTTCAATGGACGTCGGCGGGATTTGAACCCGTGACCACGCGCACAGAAAGCGAGCGCTTTAACCTCTCAGCCACTCCGAGGTCATCACTCCTTGAAGGGCATACATGCATGATTAGTTGATATTTTTGTGAATATAATCTATACGAGGGGTACTCCAATTCTAGACTGGCGTAGAACAAAGCCCAAATTCTAAGTGCTTAGTGCGAAGTAATATTATAAAATTACACAGAAATAATATTTTAAAATATATGGTTATATTGCCAGTAATGATATACAGACGAGGTAGAACAATCGGTAGCGTGCTTGCCTTGTAAAAAAAAGAGGGGGGGTCCAAGGATCGACTCCCGGCGAGGCCAAACTGACAGATTTTCTTCGGTCATGACAGCAGGGTTGCCACCTTTCTGTTCAAGGAAATCAGGACAGATGCTATCAGTAAGAGGTCCGGGGGTACTTCAAGGCACGTATCTAGAAGCTTTTGGAAGGGTATAGTGTGTCCTAGTATGAAATGTATACATGCCTAAAGTTATACTAATTCTGCACAAATTTCTGAATTTTGGGGGATACGGATTCCCGCGGACGCAATTAATAAATACATCACTTTCTTCCACGGAAGAATTAAACAATTTAAGCTTTAAAATACGAGACGTTTAAGGCTATCCTGGACTTCTTCTCATTACTACTGATTTGCCTAAAAAAGTGCATTTTTACTTATAAATTATTAAACAAAGACTAAAAGTTTGAAGTCACGTTTGATTGATATTAAACTACATGCATGTTACGTAAGACACCACTATCCCGGCGCGCGCCATCTGTCCACCAACAACAGTACTTAAAAATAAGATTGTCAAAACAACACACAGATGCATTGCCGTGAAGGGGGCAGAATGTCGACGGCGAACGACCAATTTTTTTGCACACTCACAGAGCTGTTGCGGCGTCGTATGAGCAAAACTATGGTACGTGTGACGGCATGCCGAAAAGGCGGAAAAAATAATGCGCTCGTGACACTTAGATCAAATACAGAATGGGGGTGAGCGGCAACACTGTCTTCATGCAGGTAATCTTTGAGGATGCCAGAGCAAAGAACTGGTGGCCAAAATTGCATGATTTCTAAACCTTAGTTCGATGCCTATCTGATTAAAATATATCAAATAACAACACATTATTTATACCTCAACTCTGAGAAATGAAAATCAGGGCAATGTGCGTCCCGGCGAACATTCAATCGGGACGCGGAACAACGAATCGAAAATCGGTACTGTCACGACAAAATCGGAACGAGTGGCAACCCTGAACGTCAGACAAATGCTGGGGTGGCACTTTGAACAATATAATGAAACAGCAAAATACAAAGGATAAATTAGAAAAAAATATGAACAAAATTAATTCATTTAGATTAGATAGTTAAAATCTATTGGGTTGGAGTTACTGGTCTCCCACCAGGCGCCTCCCCAGGTGGCAGATAGCGGAATGCCGACCAGAGGGATCTACAAAGGCTAGGGGAAGGTAACCTCAAGCAGAAATATCATGGTAAGGGAAAGCAGCATCACCATTACCACTCTGAGGCTGAAGATGAATGATATCGGCAAGGCTCAGAGATCGACAGAGGACATCTTGAAAGTCTGCCTTTACTGCGAGGTCGTAGAGCTGACAACTCTACACCACTAAATAATGTCAAGAAATAGTAACAGATGGTTCATGGATTCTTTTGGGGTAAAATATTCCGGAGGTAAACTAGTTCCTCATTCGGATCTCCGGGCGGGGACTGCTTCAGAGGGCTCCAAGAACATGTGAAGCGATAAAAATTCCTTCTTTAAATGGTGCAGTTAAACCTTGAATTGATGAACATCCTGTATGAATGACCTAGGAATAATTTTCTTTTGGATTGTGATTCAGCAGAAGTGAACTGGAAACGCAGTCGAAAAATCAATCTAAATCTTTCTTCTCGGCTCACGTGATGTTTTCTCTCTCTCGCCAAAGACGAATGACCATGTACGTTTATGAATTGCGTAGGTGTTTCCAAAACTTTCGCCGTAACCATGAGAGGGCAAGACACTGCTAGACGAATCACCTTTACCTTAACTTCGTACTGTCGCTGCTCCGAAATTAACGTAAAACATAATACAAACACAGCAGCCAGTGGACATTTCAGCAAGTGCAGGACAGTAATTAATCCTGCAAAACTTTCATCTTTGTTTGTATTAGTACTGCTATTCACAAAACTGTAATATATGTTGTAAAAAGGCAAATAATATTTTTTCTTTTGGACACAGTGACGCAATGGTATTCAAGTACGAATATGTGGTCCAACGACAGATATGCGTTCGTATTCAATTGTGGTGTTACGTTGGTAACAACTCGTCACGGCTAAACCTTTGATCGTGATAATTGCTGGACTGCCCCATTTTGATAAGCTTGATGCCTGGACTGCCCGAATTTCTAGTCACCTTCGTATTAGGAGTAAGTTTTATTCTAAATGTAAAAATAAGAACACCACCCTTCCCCCAAAAAAAGGGACAAGAAAGCAAAAACAAAAAGGAAAATATTAAAAAATTCCAATTGTATCAATTTTGTTGTTATTGATATTTGTATCCAAAGAAGTTATTCTCTAGTTAAATCTCATTTCAAATACTCTGCTTTAGGCAAAATAAGGCATAAAACTAAAAAAAAAAGGCTTAAGTCAGTCGCAAACAAAAAAAAAGCATGTAGAACATGAGTGGAAAAAAGTAATGTATATACTGATGTAATTTCAATATCCCCGATCATGACATGTTCTTCTCGATATCGTCCAACTTTCACGGGTTTATCTTTATTTTGTATCAACTAATTTTGACATTACATATTATTCACTCGATTTTGTCCTTGCTAGAGACCAAAATATTATATTGTTATTTTAGTTACATTTGTTATTTATAAGCATCGTAATTTGGGTATATTTAGTTAACGTTAAGTTTCGATCAGCATATTTCATTTTGTCTTATTACACACTTTCGTGTAGTGGCAAATCAACAAAATTTATCCCCCGATAATATTTTTATTTTATTGTACCGACGACGGGTCGACAGAATGAAGCTAGTTGTACATCGGAGCATTAATATACGTTGTATTAAGGCCATATTGTTTTGCATGTATTACTTCGAAAGTACAGTGTTTTAGGCGTGCATTCATTATTTTAATATTATTCTTAGTCGCAACACTCTAAGCTACAGACAACCAAATCACAGCTGACTGATTAAATAACGTCCATTGGATATTTAAGTGGTTCATAAGATTTAGTGTCTCTTAGCATTAATTGTTTTAATATTGACTTTAACTATAGTTACATTGTTAATCAATTTTGAATGACATTAATAGTTTATTAAATACAAAGAAAATTTATATTATAAGTCTATGTTTTCACATTATTATTGTTTACGCTCGACAAAAGAGGTCACGTAAATATTTACTTGACACAACGGTGTCGTTTTATTGAAAGGTTACTGTATGGTTTTTCAGCCGAAGAATGGAACGGACGTACATTTAAAGTTATTTCTGCGTATCGCATCTCTGTTTGTTTTTATTTATTTTTTCTTGTACTGAGAAAAAAGTAGGTTTAATGTGTGAAAGAAAAAAATGATTTAGTCTTTTTATACACATTTACAATTTTTTGTGTAAATTTCTTTCCCATTTGCAAGAGGAAAAGGATAGTTCTTATAAAGTTAAAGGCAACTTGATGGTGTTATGTGTGGTAGTGTCCATAATTGTCTCTCCACACATACGCACGTACACTAATAATTATGACCAAGTCAATCACTTGTGTTCGCATGGCCAAACAACGCCCACATCTCAGCTGTTCACGTTATAAGTAATAAAAAAATACTTGACCTTGCACTGAAAGGAAAATTCATTAATTCTAATAAGAAAAATATCTTTTTTGTAGCATTTATGTATATTCAGTAAGCAACTATTAATAATACTAATCATTTGCTCATCCCGAAATTTGAATGAATGAAGTCGAAAAGTTTAATGTACATAAACGGAGTTAGATCTGACCTCTAAACCGGAGAGATTGTCGCTTCTGTAATACATTTGCTTGGTCAAGTTCATGCACCTAGTGTGCTAGAGTATTGTCGTGTCGCAGATATGTATGTATTTCTTTGAAGTTTTTTTTTTTCATTTTTACGTAAGCCTATTGAATGTTTCTATCATATATATTGTGTACCACTTTTATATGGTTTTAGTAAAATTATTATCCGTAAATGCAATATTTTCTAACTAGTTGGCCCTACCTACTTAATATGCAGATATTTTAAGCTTGTATTTAATTGCTAGTAAGTCTCAATAACGTAATCTCTAGTACAGTGTTGCACATGTGTCAAATAACTACATAACAACTAATTGATCAAGGAGATTGCCCCTGAATGATTCGGTTGAGTACTTGAACCGTGAACCTGCCAGATGTTCCATCCCACAGTCTGTCCGAACGCCATCTCGGCGTTTTGTTCCCTGGTGGAAAGACGAGCTCTAGGTAGCACGGCGACGGCGCAGTCGCGCTCTACGGGTGTTCAACCGATATCCTACAGCGGCAAATTTGAATGCAGTTCGACAGTCACAAGCTTATATGCAACGTCTCATGAAACAAACTCGGCGTAGTTCCTTTCGTGAATACGTATCGTCCATTAATTCACAAACGCCAATTCGAGACGTGTGGGAACGGGTCAGACGTTTGCAAGGCAACTGTCGCTCCGAGCCACTGACTGCTCTGAAGCAGAACAATGCCTTGCATACTGACCCAGAAGAGATAGATAATATATAGAGACCCAGGAGCAGCCTTCGCAGCAATATCCAGCTCTCAGCACTATAGTGCTAACTTCGTACACATTAAACTACAGGCAGAGATAATACCTCTACGCTTCCACTCTCATAATTTTGAATCATATAATGTGTCTTTCACCGAGCGGGAACTTGAAACTGCCTTGCGGGATGTTAGAAACACATCCCCTGGACTGGATGATGTACATTATGAAATGCTGCGACACCTTCCCTCCCAAGGAAAGGTCTTCTTGCTAAACCTCTATAATCAGATCTGGAGGACGATAGCTTCCCTGCTAGTTGGCGAGAAGCTATTGTAATTCCGATTCTGAAACCTGACAAAGATAAACTAAACCCCACAAGTTACCGGCCCATTGCTCTCACTAGCTGCGTATGCAAGCTATTTGAGAGAATGATAAACCACCGCATAATGTGGTACTTGGAGCATAACAACTTGCTTTCTAATGATCAGTGTGGGTTTCGCCAGTACAGATCAACTGTCGACCATCTTGTCAGGTTAGAGTCTATTGTTCAGAATGTATTCTGTGTTCTGTATTCTGTATGTTCTTACTGTGTTCTTCGATTTAGAGAAGACCTATGATACCACCTGGAGATATGGCATATTACGCCAGCTTCATGACTGGGGCATTAGGGGCCACATGGCCCATTTTATATAATATTTTCTTAGCGATCGCTATTTTCGTGTACGTGTTAGTGATCGTTTCTCAGAGCGTTATTTACAGGAGAATGGCGTACCTCAAGGGAGTGTGCTGAGCGTAACACTGTTCGCTATTGCAGTGAATAGTGTTATGTCTTGTATTCGCCCTCCTGTGCAAGGTCTTTTATATGTTGACGACTTGACGATTGTCTGTAAAGCTGCGAATATCAACCTTGCACCCCAGTTGCAGATCCAGTTGACGCTTAATCGTCTTGTTGATTGGTCACACCAGACTGGCTTTCGTTTTTCTCCAACGAAGACAGTCTGTGTGAACTTCTGCCGAAAACGAAATTGTTTAGTTGACCAAGATCTCTTTCTTGGAGACAGACAACTTCAGTTCGTCGAGGAGGTACGATATCTTGGTTCATTTTTTGACACAAAGTTAAATTTGCGTAGTCACCTTCGCCAAATTAAGATTTCCTGTACCAGAGTTTTGAATTTGTTACGTGTTTTAAGTCATCCCACTTGGGGTACTGATCGAACAACCTTGTTGCGCCTTTATCGCGCACTAATTTTATCGAAGCTTAATTATGGTTGTCACGCTTATTCCTCTGCACGATTTTCAGCCTTACATACGCTAGATAGTGTTCATCATGCTGGAATTTGACTCTCCGCTGGCGCGTATCGCACAAGCCCTGTAACCAGTCTTTGTGTCGATGCCGCCTAATCTCCGCTCGAGATCCATCGGATGTACCACGTGCTGAGCTACTTTTCCAAGATATTATCTTTAGTTGGACATCCAACACATAATGTCGTAATCAACCCAGTACAGCGGGGACTTTATGAACGCCGTGGTCACGCTACCCGACCACTTTGCATTCGAGCGTCTGAGTTGTTGATGAATCTGGATGCAGATCGTCCGTCCTCCGTGCACAGTAGTTCGCCCGCGGATTGATATCTCCTTGTCAATTTTCAAGAAATTGGAGACATCTGTGATTGAGTTCCAGCAGCGTTTTCGTGAGCTTCAGAGTCAGTACCCGAATTTTATCTGTTTTTACCGATGGGTCCAAATCAGAAGAATCTGTTGGATGTGCGTTTGTTATAAATGGGGAAGCCCACCATCTCGTCTTAATCCCAAAGCTAGTAATTTTACTGCTGAACTATATGCCCTTTTAAAGGCTTTGGATTTTATTCTCGTTCGTGGTGTCAACTGCATCCTTGTTTGTACAGATTCCCTCAGTGTTGTTCAAAGCCTCGACAATATGTATTCTAAGCATCCGCTCGTGCAAGATATCCTATGTAAGTGTAACAGCATAGTTGCTGTTCCATTTTTATATTTATTTTCTAGTCTCCATTTTGTTTCCTTTCTGTGTGTTCTCTTTAGCTCATTCTCTTTGGTTGGTTTTAGACTCTTTGAGCGTGTTTCGTTTGGATTTTTGCTTTGGATTTTTAATCGTTAACCATCCAGGTTTTCGTTAGTCACGCAGCAATGACTTGGATCTAACGATTGTTTTTGATTGGACCCTAGTCAATGCTTCGTGACTTGTTTTTTGCTGATTGGTGTGAATCAGCCTTCTTCTCCGTTTGCTGGGAGAACTGATCCCCCACGCCATGTTAGTTCAGTTCCAGTTTTAATGACGAGACGAGTGGATGTATGGGCTTTCCGTCATCTGTACTGCTTAAGCCCTGTCTACGAGAGGTAGATATAAACACCGAATTTTGTAAATATTTTGATAATATTTCGATTGATTTCGTCCGTTCCGGAAAATTATATTAAATCGTATTAAGAAGAATAAAACCGATATAAGTGCTATCAGAACTTTTTTAGCGACATTATTTCCGAATTTTCACCTTATTAAAATTCATTATTTTGTTTTGAGATTATTTATCGAAATGTACTATATGTTCTAAATTTCAGTATGGGGCCGCTATTAACCGAATTCTTACATTACAAGTATCGGTTCGTTAGATTTCAATAGTCAAATGCCTATTTCTCGTCTCCAGTTTTCCAAATCTATTCGAAATTCCCGGTTAGCCATGTTTGACAGCTACCGCATATTTTCCTTACTTGATCAAATTAGCAACATGTCTGTTCGACTATTTTTGCGTACCGTTTTGATGTTAACAATAAATTTAATATTATTCGACATGGTTCGATAGTTTTGGTTTCAACTCCAGCCACTATTCTCCAATGAAAAAGTCATATTTTAAATATTATTTTGCATTTTCAACATTTATTCAGAACGTCTTTTGTATAAGGTAGTAATCATCTGTAATGACGTCACACAATTACTAGAGCGAAATTGATTCTTTCTACACCATATATTTTGGACTAAAACTTCTTTCGTGTAAGAAATACTGTAACAAAACTTTTCTAAATTAAATAACAATGTTTTGGGCATAATTTGTGAAGAGATCAACAAAATTTATTAATTATTATAGAAATTATGGACATTTATATGTGACTACGTAACTTTCAGTTTTGCTTAAATAATTCAATGTACATCAGACAGATCATTCAAATTTGTTTGTTCCTTCAACTCAACAGTAATTCTGTTCAAATTCTTATGAAACTATCATATCCGAAAACGTACAATATGTAAGTTCAAAGTAATAAATTGAAATTCTGAAATTTTTATATTTCTTCGAATATATCTTGAGTTTATGTTCAGTGAACGTAGTATAGAAACCTCTCAGTTAACCAGGTACGATCTACGGCATTAGTTGATAATCCTCTTACAGTGTTTAGTAATATTTGTAATGTGCAGTGAGTTACTTAATGTTTGATTTTGATATTTATTGGAAATTAGCTACTAATCGTTACGTGAAGTTGACAGCAATTGATACTAATTATTTCTGTGTTTCGGTAAAACTAACGTATTAAGTGATGTGATTTTAATTAGATTAGATCGGTTCATAAATCCGTAAACCAGTGGTAGGATTCTTTCGCCAGCTGAGAAGTGATGACTTGGGAAAGGAACTATATATTGAGTTTTTGGTTATTTCTGCGTTGACATATGAAGTGACTCCAGCATGTGATTTGTGTGAATAAATATTATTTGCCTTTGTGCGTTATGACACTACGTTTGGATTGAGTTGCGACCGTCATTCGTTTGTGTTCGTTCGTCTTTATTTCAGGAATTGCGATTCCAGACTACAGGTGTGGGCCCTACTAAGGTAAAGGTAAGACATGGTCTTTTGCCACCCTGTAGACTTCGAAGTGAGTAAAGACACCGTATGAGTCACATATGAGTTGTTATGCGTATCATCATTTGAGATTATTTCCCAAGTAAAGATTTGCGTTTTTCTTTCTTAATCTGTCGCTAATCTGAACCAGCTGGTACTTCAGAATATGAACTGACGATCTAATTAAACGATTGGAGGTGTCGCCTTACCGGTATTTCCTCCCTCGATCTAAATTAATTTTTTTACAGCGATCACAAGGATCTGGAATCCTCTTTCCCAGATATTCTTAAATCTGGAAGGCATTTCTGCGCCGCTCGTCTGGGGTGTAGAAAATGTTTGGAGCTATAGGTTAGGTTAGATGCGTTGCGTGGGTACTCTAGGCTCCTGGCGACCCTATTTGTCTGTGTGATCCTTTTTGGGGATCATTAGGTTGGGGACGTTACATAAGAGACACGCCATCTGCTCTGTCTTTTCGTGGATCCGAAGTCATGTTGGTATCCATGGTAATGAATTGGCAGACGAAGCAGCTCGTGAGGCCTCCTTAGGAGCTAACAGTGATATTCAGCATGTTCCGTTTCACGACATGATGATATATTATAGGCAGGTTACACGGAATGAATGGCAGCGACGATGGGATGACGTAGCTGTTAATAAATTGAAAGAAATTAAGGTAACTGTTGCTCCATGGAAATCATCTTGCCGAGATAGTAGGCGTGACGAAGTCCTTTTATGTCGTCTACGTATAGGACACATTCGCCTGACGCACGGTAATTTGTTACGACGATTGGATCCACCACATTGTAATAATTGCTATGTGGTTTTAAGTATTCGTCACGTCCTTTTAGATTGTCCCGGATATAATCATCTCAGACAACGTTATAACATCCCCAATCTTATTGTTAGGGGATGAACCAGGTATGTTGCGGCGAGTTTTGATGTATGTTCGTGCAACAGATCTATCTCCGTCTCTTTGAGATGATTATGTCCCTTAGCTGTTAACTTTTATGTAGTATTATTTTATTTTTGTGAAAGCCCATTTACAGGCTTCACGTTTTTAACTTCAGCTAAAGACTCTACACATCTTTAGTTTTTACCACTCATTTCTTTTTCTGAGGATACTTTACCTCTTCAGGTTTTAATTGATTTTATTATTTTAGTTAACAGCTATTCTTAGACGTGACATAGATAAGGGTCTTCCCCCGTATCGGGACGGGCGTAAGCCATAGTGCTGTTACCGCCCATAAAATTCATTTTATATTATCCTATCTTTGCGTATTCTACCTTCCTGCATTTCCGTGGCTTTATTTTTTATACTCTTATCAACTTCTGGATCGCCCCCTGAGATTTTATTATTCTCTTTATGGCTACATCCCTCAGCAGTTCGACAGTGTACTCTGCAGCTGGAATTTCAGTCTTTTTGAATACTTTTTTCTTGCTGAACAAATATTATTGAAACACAAAACAAGGTCATATACTACAATTTGAACGACTTCCTACAAGTCAAACAGCAGCACCTAGCCCGGTCAGTTCTTGGATCGGTGACAACACAAAGAAAATGTAACTTTTTAGGACAATTATGAAACCGACCATTTCCAACGGGCCCGAACACACAAAGGTTATTAGAAATCCAATTGACGGGTGTGTATTAATTTACACATTGTGTACACATTCACACAAAAATATAATGGCCTGAGTATACACACACGGTGCAGTGACAGCCACATTGGAAGATAACCTGTACATACAAACGGGACACACAGAGATGATACTGATCCACTACATTTGTGATGGAGACAACACACACACATACAAGGTACATATCCTCTTGAAACAGAGAATCTGCCAGTTGCTTTGAATGGAAGGCCCGAGCTCCAAGCCTCGCCCATCCTGTGAAATATTTACATACTGCATATAGAATATTTTATCCAGGAATTGTTTGTAACAATAAAGGAAATAATATTAAACTGAGGAATGATGTTGAAGAAACTAGTACAATAATAAATAAAAATGAGTTACATTAACCCCCAAAATTCAACAGATATGTAACTTTTATGCTAAAATTGTAGTCTGAATAAGAACTTTTTCTTCCGTTATCCACTAACAAGGAGGAGTCCATTAGATTCCGGTAAGACCGAGTCCCAATTTGAATTTTATTTATGGCTTCTAGACATGTGAGGCTCAGGCCGGGATAGGGGACGAGAAAGGATTCGGAAAGTTGTCGGTCAGGACCTATGTTAAAAGTGCCATCCCAACATTTGCCTGGCGTGACTGAGGAAAAACCCTGGAAAAAACTCAGTCAGGGTGATCGGCCGCTGGGATTGAACCCAGGACCTCCCGAATGCTACACCAACGCTCAACCATTGAGCTACGGCGGCTCTGTATCGAGTACCGTATTTTGACAGCAAATATGGTCACCGTACATAACAGAAATAATTGTGTAGGAGTGTTCAGCTCATATTTAACAATTAATCAACGAATGCTCCTCAGAGGGCAGGACCAACTACAGAACTTTTTTCTAATGCATTTTACTGTCTCATCATTTTGTTTACTCAGGTTGTGAGTGGATATGCAGCAAAAGATTTTATCTAAAAAAAATGGAATCTTTAAGACAATTTTGTTATCTTTTTGGAAGTATTACACAACAATGCTAAACTTTGCGAGTCAAATTAAGGAAAAGCTATGATAAAGTTAGAATAAAATAGTGGATATGCAAAATGTGGCATGAAAGAATTTTCTGTGGAGTTTAGCGTTCTTAACTTTAAACTGTGACGAAATGAAAAAAAAAATGACAAACTCTTTTAATTACATTAGAATTTCTGATGACATAATCGCCTTTGCTTCAAGCGCAGCAGAACTACAAATCAGAAAGGACAAATTGAATAATGAAAGATTGAAAATGGGACTTATGAATGAATAAATAAGGCATAGCTAGGGGAGACAAACCTGCCCTCAAAAAAGATGGGACTAATAAGACAGGGAAGATGAAATGAAAGTGGGCGGAAGATGGATAACAGATATTCTGCATTGAATTTCCGAAAAAAAAGAAAGAAGCTAGAAGCAATGTTGGGTAGTATCAAAGTAATTTATATACCTAGGTACTTTCCAGTTAGAGTACCTTTACCTAGATACATTTTAATGTACCTAACACCAAATACTAAGTATCTTTCTTAAGTACGTCATCTGATAGTCAAACGAGAGAATTCTTACATGAAAAAAGAAAAAACTTGTAATGTTGATTAGTTAAACTGATTTTAAAGGAATATTGGAACTACTCGTCTTACTTTGACATCATATAAAGTACTGTTCAAGTGCAATATTTGGTTCAGTAATTGATCAATATAAAACTTAGAAACCTTTTAACAACAACATTGGCGATATCTTAGAAATTTTAAAATAAAACTGCTCGTTGGAAATAGCTTCATCAGCCGAGAAAATGGTAAGAATTCAGGGATTACCATGAGAAAATGTAAACAATTATTTAAAAATAAGATGCAATACAGATCTGTATTTTTGAATTTATTTTAAGGCCTTTAGAAAGCAATGGCTCAGGCCGAGTTCTGTGTTCTATAGAACTGTTTATTAAATAAATGGTGGATCTTTGCATATCGAAGACGTTTGCTAACAGGTTGTTATACTTCTGAGGTAATGCTGCATTTCAAATCCTCTTACAAATAAACCACATTTTATATATCATAAATGCTTCAAAGAGGTCCATTGATTTTACTAGAGATATGAGTCCATTACTCATAATTTCTCGCACATGTACTTGGCACTGAGGAGAGACGTAGGCTCCAGTAATTTTTAGTTCACGCTGACCGAAGTGTCACAAGGCTTGTTTGTTTTACCCAGAAAATGCCGGCCTTGTACCTAGAAAGGGCTCTGGTCGCTATGTTCTCTCTTCGACATGTAACAGCCTTAGGCCATAGCTGGTTCTAGGACCCATCAAGTTAAATTAGAAATAAAAGGAATTGTGTTCTGATACCAGGTGAGGTATTTGCTAGAACGTATCTAATTCTTCTTCTGTCAGAAACACTGTAAAATTAGGAGACACAACGTTCATCCAAAAAATGGAGGCAGCTGAGTTGCCTCCACTTTTTGGATTAACCTACATTCAGCCAGTTTTCGGTTGAACGTTTTACTTTCTGTAAACTTTCAAAATGCGTGTATACATTACATATATATGAATGTTGCAACGTATTTCATTCAATCCGAGCATTTTTTAAAAGTAGAAAAGAATAAAAGGAAATATTCCTTTAAAATTAAAAATTAAAAAAAAAAGTTGAAGTGGTTGGGTTTCGATCCAGGGTCCACAAGCACACTGATCAGACGCTCTAACCACTTCGCTACGAAGACAGTTGGTGAATTTGGCTTTCCGAGCGAGCTATGGTTGTACTGTGAAGGAGGTTAATAATTAACACCTTTTTGATTTTACTACGAGGAATGTCTCGTGGAAAAAAGGAGAGATGCTTTTGCTACAGTGTAAAGATTTATACCCAACTTAATTTCTCGGCCCACCAGTAAACTGTTTGCTGTTCACAGTGTAAAGGTAATGTAAACACTCAAAATGGCGGGACGTTCAGTGACAAGCAAGTAACGTTACTCCTGTTACTGGATTATAGAATATCCAACTAAGGCTTAACATTCATCCACAAAAGTACGTAACCTCAAAATTGCCTGTTTAGCTTACACTTCGATTAGAAAATGACCGAGTTTTAAGCGTAAAATAAGTTGAACGTTCACGGACAAATCACTTTGGCCAGTTTCAACCCATTTTCAGCTAACGTTAAGCTATTACAAAGAAAATGTTTAACTTTAAAATGGAGTTAATTTTACCAATCTTTCCACTAAAAGGCTTCCACTATATCCACGTTTAAGAGTAAATACAACAAAACGCTAATTTTCGACTTTAATTTCTCCATAAAGCGGAGTAACTTTCACCCATTTCGTGTTTCCAATTTTTACAGTGAACGAACTACTTTCTCAGCCCCACTTATTTATGTTTTGAGTGACATTTTATTCTTTACTATCTTCCCCATATCCTATCACGCCTTGAACAACAGTTGGTTAAAAGGCTTAAACAATTTTGAACTCTAAATTTTCATTACAGATTGTGGTTGGCAACAGACCTCGGTAGAACGCTACTTATTACTGGGGCCACACAGTATATATATTTAGTCTTATCTTTTGTTGACGAAAATAATCTCTGTTGTATTTTGTAATTTATCTCGTGAACAACTATGTAGGCAAAAGTCAGGAATCTCTTGTACGGATTTTTAAAATACTTCCTTAAAGGAAGGCTGGCAATAAAAAGTATACTGAATCGAATTACCTTTTTGTGAATCGAAAATGAATGTTTCTGAGTTAGCATGGAAGATAACAAGCTCTTGGCTAACAAATATAATAGTGTTGCACAATATTTAAAACATGAACCAGTTATAAATCAGTGCGTTGCACCTTTATGTTGCTTCGGAAACGAACTTAATTCATACAACCTTAGATTTTGTCTAAAATGTCTTCCAACATAGTCGACTGCAACATAAAGATGTTCCGTTTCAACATTTAAAAACCTGTTCTTGTTTGTTCCCGGCATAAATTATGTTTACAATTATTATGCAAAACAAGGTTACAAGTTTCAATGTAATGAATAAGGCAACCATAAAACATACGAAGCATCTCGAATATCACATAGCAAAACAGATCAAGGTCTAAGGTTAAATCTTACTCTGCAGAAATCTTATTTCACAAGAATCAGCGGTTTCTCAAATAACAGCTTACGCAGAAGAGCAAGCTTCATCAGTATCAACAATTTCGAAAATCATCTGACTCAGTAAAATTATTACTTAGTTCTGCCGTCCAAAGGTTATGCAACTGAAGCATAATCCAAAGTTCAGCTCGACGCTGATTGGTTGTGAAGAAACTAGATGGATGTAGTAGGTGTGAGAAGTGTTCTGTGATTGGCTGAGGATGATGTCAACACCAAGAACTGAGAGAGCAAATTTCCAATGAAAAGTCTGACATTCGATACCTCGGGAGAGTAGCGAGCGAAGTGTGAAAAGTAAGATCTTGTCATCCGTTGTAGTCACGGATATTAGTCACTGTTCGGTTTGTAATGATTCGCGACAACTTAGAGCAGTTCGCTAGTCTGTGGTTTCCGTTATGAACATTGGTATTTGGTAAAAGTTCAGATGGCCCTGTTCAGCTCTCAACCCTCCGAAGAAAAGAAAGCAGTTCTTAAAGAGAAAAGAAGGCCTTGTTACTAAAGCCACTTGCAGTAAGAAGATCACTCGAAGTTTCAACACAAGTCGTCTTCTTTACCTCAAAGAAGTTTGGTTCATCGCCGCAGTAACAGATGTATGAGATTTTGGGGTTTATTCTATATCACGTCTTATATTCTGATGCTCTCAACGTCCGCCATTCCTTGTCATTGCTTCAGGAATTAGAATGTATTTGTGCACAGGTGTTATTGCTGTCAACGTCTGTCCATTCTTAGTAGGGTCTTTCCTTGAAGTCTCAATATAAAGTTAAGTCAACCCCGGTGCTTTCATCCATAACATTATATTTTAGCCTTAAGATTTAAGTATTCTACAAGTAATTATTAGGTTCCATCTGTGCTACGTTAACGAGAGAAAGCATTACCAGATATGTACCATAAGTGCACATTTAGTTTATATTTTTTTTCTACGAACAAGACTGTTTTCTCCCCGTTTTTGTTTTACGTACGTAGTAAACAAAGTTTCATATTGGAGAATGAGATTTTATTCAGTTAAATATCTGCTCGTGCCTTTACATCTTTTTTACATGCGTCAACAGTTTCATATTGGAGGAACGCACGTGGCATGTATCTGTTTGTTAACGCCAACAGGTTTCTTTCGCGTACGCAAATCGCATTGTGTTCATTTGCCTAGTTTATGACAATAACACGAGCATAAGCGAAACAAATTCCGAATTTTGAATTTCTCACTGGTTTCTCTGCCCCAAAACGTAAACCGAAAAAAGGAATCTAACATGGAAACCGATTTTATAGAGTCCTTGGCCACATTCATTCAATTGCCCAAATTCAGTGGCAAAAAACCAGATTCTATTGACAAATTTATCCGACAATTTGAAGCATGCAGTACGGTTCAAAAATGGTCAGATTCGAAAAACAAAGATATGCTGTCTTCTTATTTGACAGATATATTTTTATAGCTTGTTGCAAATCGATCCCACCTTTCCCACGAACACTTATGCACAAATCAAGAAAGACATTGTGTAAATGTTTCGCAGCATAACTTCGCAAATTAATCTCAAACCTTCAAATTCTCCAACTATTAGATTTACTATAGAAAGTACCACCCTATTAAGTATGCAACTAGAGCATAACTTGCGTTTAATAATGATCTTTGTGTTGTGTTTGACAGAACATTAACTTTTGGAATCACATTGACTTCTTAATCTCTAAAACAGGCTTACCAACATTACTAACGTTTGCACTTGGAACGTATTTCATAAGTTGTGTTATGAACGTTGTTGATTGTACCTTTTTAATCCATGTCAAGTGACACTAAACTGTTAAGGTCGAATAAACATAACGAATTCCTTAGTATGTATAGTCAGAAGTAGATGTCCATTTTTATCTCACCTATCCAGAACAGACATTCTTTGCTATCTTCAACCAAACGATCTCCCTACTGCCACAGGTTTTCGGGCATCAGTTTTTCTATTAATAATGAATGGTAATATCATAACAAATGATTTTCTCCCCCTTTCTAGGTACATATTTCGAGTTTTCATAGAAAACGCAAGGACTATTTTCACATAAATCTTCGATTGCTCTCTTTTAAGAGGGCTCCTCGCTCCCCCCATTTTTATCATTCTTCATAATATTTCAAAAACTAAGAAGTACTATGAACAATGTACGTTCATAGCGCACTAGAGCTTACAAATTACTGTGAAATACAATGGACAGCGATCTCGAGATCTTGTCCATTGATGAGTGATACGTTTTCAAAGATTATAACGTCATTATTTAATTGATGTCTCAGCACTCATCAATCGACAAGGTCTCGAGATCACTGTCCATTGTATTTCATAGTAATTAGTGAGTTCTAGTGCGCTATAAACTTACATTTTTGATAGTACTCTTAGGTTTTGAAATATTAAAAAAAAAAACATGAAAAATTGGGAGGTTGGAGCGAGGATCTCTCTTAATCTCAGAAATTAAATTATTCTCAGGATGAAAGTGGTCAGAAGTCTAAGCCGGTCAGAAGTCCATCCCAGGGGCTCCGTGGGCCTTGGGTAAATTTACTTTATTGATTGATTAGAAACTAAGTCATTCTTAAATTCACATTTTATCACTGACTTACACCTATAACTCGAGACAGCAGAATTTCGTGAGTAAAGGTGTTTTAATTTTGTGTGATTTCGTGAGTAAAGTGTTAAAAAATCGTGAGTTCAAGGTAAAATTTCGTGAGTACAAGGGTAAATTTCTTGAATAGTTAATCATAAATAATTGTATTGAATAACGTTTTAAAATTTCAGACAAATTTTGCACTAATGCATGCTGCTAAAATCAAACAAAGTGTATTTCTTTCACATACTTCTTGGCGGAGCCAATCGCAGATCACCTTTCATACCATTCAACGGCTCCCGCTCAATTCAATCAGGCCAGCCAAGACATTCGAGCAGTATAGGACTCAGTGGATCCGCCTGATGGGCTAGCTTTATCAATTATCTGGAATTGGGTAGTCACTCGCGCGAGCTTTATTTGTTTTGTTTTTTTAGCTCTATCGTGGGACGCTAGAAATGTCATTCCATTTAATGTGATTTGAATAAAGGACCAAGGCCAAGTGTGTTTAAAAATATTGCGTCTATTAATCATATTTCATCATCATGTCCGGTTTGTACAACCAAGGTTATCGCGCTGGTTTAATGTGTCCATGCTTACAGTTCAATTCCCGCCAAGTTTCATTGAACGGAGTGATTGGGACATCACTTTATAGAAAACTGTAGACCCTGTCCTTAGAAGCTCACCAGTTTGATTAGGACGTTAAACATAATTCAATCACACAATCAATGTTGCCAACAATGAAAGTAAACCTATCCGCGAGCTACCTTAAAATTACCTGAATTGTTATTCAACACATTGTCTCCGTAGGCAACTGCCTACTCTGCCTATGGATAAATTTGCCTATAGTTATAACAATCGTGGAGGGACTAGGTCCAGCCGACTTTACGTATTGCGTGAAAATGCTTTTTTCTTCAAGTACCGTTAGCATGGAAACAAGACAACTTTTGGTTAATTAAGTTCTATTTTTAAACCACAACCAATAGCAATACGCGAGAATTGTTGACTATCGACTCAGAAACCTCGGAGAAGCATTATTTCAAGAGATATACAACGTGACCGTAGTACACAATATAGCATATATACCGTCACTCAGTAGATGGCAGTCCTAATAACATTATTATGTTTTTATTTACTGAAATAATACGATTATAACTTACTTCGTTGTTACATTCAGTTACTTGCGCAAATTGTTACTTCTAAAGGATGATAACTTTTAACTTCTATTTTGTCATGTATGGCAAGGTATTGCGTGGTGATTTTAACTTCTGTAATACAGTTACCACAAAGCCAAGACTACTACAAAGAAGTTCGAGTTCTTAATAAAATAAATTGGAGTAGTTATATTACAAATTTCTGATGAGGGTACATTGAGCTACGGGTACTATTACCTGTTTCAGTGTTTTCCTAGAATGAAAAAGGCAGTAAACCATTCAACAGATTTACTGTGTGTTATTGGGTAGATGGTTAAATTCAAACATCCCAAATGGTAGGATTTGCAGCAGAGTTGTACACAGCTTGAAAATGCTTTACAGTCTAAATCACTAGGCGACATGTTGAACAAGCTGTCTGTGCTTAATTCTTATCTCAATGACAGCCTTTTCGCAAAGTAGGCAAAACTGAAAAGAACTACAAAACAGAGCTGATTAGCGGTTCTCGAAAACCTAATAGAGATAACCTTCCCAAATTTGAATGTGTCAATTTGTGCTGTCATTACCTGGGATGAATTCTTCTACCATATGTAGAGACCATTTTCAATAATTATTAATTTATGGGGATCAGAAGAGCTTTCATTAACAATCGAATGTATGAAAACTACGTTAATTCTTCAAATGAACAATTGCGAATCTTGCAGAGATGTTTGAAAAAAAAAAGAACAAAATCAACGTCGATCACTCCAGCACTATAAAATTTGTGCGATCGTGGGAAGACTCTTATTTAAAGATTATTTTTTTCGAAAACGTATTATTTATGTTATATAATATATTCGTTGTATGAAAATATTATTATCGATGTTGTATTTTCATGTACTTGAACAAAACTTTAACAAAAAAATAAAAAGTGAAAATTATGGATAATAAAATTGTTTTGGTGTTTAAAAATATGTGTGTGCGTAACGATTGATTTATTGTAAACTAAATCCTTTTGCAGAAATAATATTAAAATATTAGCTGTTCATGTCAATTATTTAGGCATACAACTTGACTTGTAAAGTGTATTACATATTATGACTATTTTCAATAATCAAGTTCCTACCGATTTTAGTTCAACCATTTTGATTTGAGACTTCATTTTTAAAGTTGACCTAACTTTAAGCTAAATTTATAGTCTGAATAAGAACCTTTTCTTCCGTTATCCACTAATAAGGAGAAGTCCATTAGATCCCGGTAAGACAGAGTCCCGTTTTGAATTTGAATATTATTCGTGGGTTTTAGGCATCTGAGGCTCAGGCTGGGGTGGGGGACGAGAAAGGATTCAAAAGGTGCCCTCCTGGCATTTGCTTGATGTGACTGAGGAAAAAAAAACTGGAAAAACCTCAGTAAGGATGGTCGGTCGCTAGGATCGAACCCAGGTCCTCCCGAATGCTACGCCAACGCTCTACTACTGAGCTACGGCGGCTCGGTACCGAGTCCCGTATTTTGACAGCAAATATTGTCATCGTACACAACAGAAATAAAAGTGTAGAAGAGTCCAGCTCATATTTAACAATTAACAAATAAATGCTCCTCAGAGGGCAGGACCAACTGCACAATATCTTTTTTCTAATGCGTTTCACTGTCTCAACATGCTGTTTATTCTTGGTTGCTAGTAAATATGCAGTGAAAGATTCCGTTTGGAAAAATGGAATCTTTAAGACAATTTTGCTATCTTCTTGGGAGTATTACACAACAATGCCAAACTTTTCCAGTCAGATTAAGAAGAAGCTATTTGTTATAAAGTTAGAATAAAATAGTGAATGAAAACAATAACCTTGCATTCTGATTTTATTTTGTTAGAGGGTGTGTGTGTTCCTCTCGTTGAGGGGGCTAAAACACATTCTCTTAAGTTGTCAGTTAAATTAATGCATCGTGTAATTTTCTGCAGTTTGAAAGAAGTTTTCTTAACTTTAAACTGCGATGAAATGAAAAAAAATTAACAATAATGGAAAGTACTTTAGATTCACTGATGACTCAGAGAAGAACCAGAAATCAGAAAAGAAAAATTGAACAATAAAAGATTGCACCTATGGATGACTCTAAGTAAAACAAATGTAATGTACTATGTTAAGGTAACCTTTATTTGTTTTCTGAAGAATAAGAACTAAAGATATGCTGAGTGGGGTGTTAATGAAGATATAGGACAACAGAAAAGATCACCATGGAAATAAATAGAAGATGTAAAATGGCATGGAGCTCGTTTAGCAGACTGAATTTTATTTTGAAAACGCAAGTTACCAATCTGAGTGAAACATAAATTATATAATCAGTGTGTCTCGCCTATGATGATGAATAAACCTACAAGGTGGATATTGAGTGGATAAATGATTTAACACAATGATTTAACACAACCGAGAAGTGTATAAGAGTAGCTACTTTCACAAAATTGAAACTTCCAAAGATCTACATCCAAACATATCCATTTTGTGCAATTAAACTATCATTCAGAAAGGCATAATATACTAACTGACACACACGCACACACACACTAACTTGTCTTTCTTTTATATCTTGGCTCATAGAGCCTACCTTTTTCCTATCTACGTGTACTTGTGTCCATAGGCGCAGACTTTGGGGGGGCAGGATACTTTTGGCCCCCCAATATCTAAAGGTGGGGTCCTCGCCCCCCCAATATAATCTAGTCGAGGAAGAATTAACAAAAATGAGCAAGAATTTCTGTCGTAGGGTAAAACGCCCTGATTTCGGCACTTGGCAGTATTCGGCACTCCATAGTTTTTTTTTTATAAATTAGAATGTTTATTAAATTAACAACATGAATGTTGTTTCCTCCTTTTCCCCATGTATTTCGTCGATGACATTTGCAAGTGGCGTCTGTTTAATTTGTTATTTACTGTAAAAAAAATCGCGTTTAAGTTGAACGCTTTTATGATGTTCAAGTTTCCTGCTCGATTCTAAGCAGGTAGGTTAAGGAATATGTTTTCATTGTTCTCTCTTTATTTTTTGTATTAATGAAATTGTTCCACATGTTTCTTGTTTATCGGTTAGTTAGACCGTAAAGGAAGTGTATTTATGTCATATTGTCAACAAATTGTGCATTCGTCGCGCAAGGCGCGTCAACAAATAATTAAATAATTGAATTCTATTTTTACTATGTCTCATTAGATTTCACTTCAAGAAAGATTTAAGTGTTTATAAAATAAAGAACCCCCGAGAGTTGAGTGACACAATGTGTTAAATCCATGCTTTTCTAACAACTTCTTAAAGTGCCCATTACTGGTAGTTTTACCTTAAACTTCGTCGTGCCTTTAATTCAGTATTAGGAACAGCCTTCTTATTCGATAGAAAACGGTGTTTAATAGAGCACTGAAGCTTCAACACTCTGGCAGCACTGATATGACAAGTGAAGATCAATGTGCAAAAAAATTGATTTAATTTACATATGACTGTTATAGACTGTCTGTTATTGACATATTGTTTGAAATTGATAAATTTGTTATTAGGAAGAAAAGTACGAACCCTTCAAGTGATCGTGAAATTGAACCTGAGCCTAGTGTTAGCACTGTCGTGTGTGAAAATGAAAGTGGTGCTCCAACAGGAACAGAAAAGAAAATTCTGAAAGGAGAAAAGGCGCGTAAATGTACCGTCTTGGAACCAGCAGTTTCCATGGATAGAATACAGTATAGTAAGAGA
Source organism: Lepisma saccharinum (assembly GCA_022664845.1). Taxonomy (NCBI): domain Eukaryota; kingdom Metazoa; phylum Arthropoda; class Insecta; order Zygentoma; family Lepismatidae; genus Lepisma; species Lepisma saccharinum. Next base: position 41,663 of record JAGDQP010010872.1, read on the forward strand.
TGTAATTTTATGCAAACTTTGCAAACAAATTTTCGAGGAACGTCATTTTCAGTTCTCTTCCAAAATGGAAATGACATTTATTCAAACGGGGTTTTCTAATTGGAAGAAGGGGGTAGAAAAGTTAAAAGCGCATGAAAGATAGGGTTGTCATCGGGAAGCTGTAATTAAATGTAAATCTCTAGAATCAAATGTTAATGTACTTAGCCAGATTTCTAATAAAAAATTGAAGCAAATGAAATATAACCGCAACTGCTGACTAAAAATCATATCCTCTCTCCGTTACTTAGCTGTACAAGGGCTTGCAGTACGAGGACATAGTGATGAAACAAGCAGCTTTAACAATTTATTACGCCTTCGGTGTGAAGATAGCCAGGAACTTTCAATATGGTTACAGCGAGATTCGTACAAGTGGATATCGCATGATGTACAGAATGAACTGTAACTATCTTGAGCCAAACACTTCTTAGAAAATTGTTAAGTGATGTGAAAAGGGCTGAGTACTTTGCAATTATTGCAGATGAAACTTCGGACATATCTACTACAGAACAATTTAGTATTTGTTTACGATTTGTTGACACTAGTTTAGAGATCGAAGAATATTTCTGGGACTGTATACCACTGAAAGCACTACAGCTAAGGTTTCGTTCGATATTATTCTCGATATTCTACGACGGTTTGATTTGCCTGTGTCTAATTGTCGAGGCCAGTGTTATGATGGTGCATCTAATGTCGCTGGAATGTACAATGGAGTCCAAGCAAGGTTTTCTAAAATTGAAAAGAAAGCTATATTTGTTCACTGTCTTGCACATTCCTTAAATCTTGCGCTACAAGATACTGTGAAAGCAATTCCGGAATGTCGTAATGTATTGAACGTTATAAAAGACTTAATTAATTTTATTAAAGAAATGCCAAAAAGACTTGCTCTATTTTCCCGTATAAAGACAGACGATTCTACAAACCTTAGACCATTCTGTCCAATAAGATGGACAATAAGGTACTTGTCAATTTCTTCAGTTTTGTCAAACTATGAAGAGCTTCAAGAATTTTTCTTAAATCTTTCAAAACTTGACACGTCAGATGCTGGGTCTAAAGCAAACGGGTTTCTCATGTACATGCAGACTTTTGATTTATTTTTCATGTTGTCACTTTTGGCAAAATTATTTGGACACATCGATACAGTAAATATAGCTTTACAGAAAAAGTCCTTGCACTTTGAAGAGGCCAGTAACATGATTTCCACCCTTACAACAACTATTCAATTCCTAAGAAGCAATTTTCAGTCATTCTGGGATGAAACAACTGCAAAATGTAAAGAATTGGATGTTGAATCTCCCAAATTAGGTCGTAAAAGGAAAGTACCAAAGAAATACGATGAATCTGAAAATTTATCCGTAGATACATTTACGGAAGTGTGTGACAAATACAAGAGAATTTACAACGAAGTAATAGATTTATCCCTCAATTTCTTGTCATCACGCTTCAATAGTCCATCTTTCGTGTTGCTAAGCCAGTTTCTTCTTGGTGATAACAATCATTCTGAACATGTTTTATCTTTCTATGCGTCTGACATCGATAGGGAACGCTTGCTTCTCTATCGAAGCATATTTCATGAAATTATTCAAAGCAGCGATTGTCCTAATATTAATTCCTTTGGTGAAATAGTGACATACTTGAAGAAAGAAAAACATCTTATTGATCTATTACCAGAACTAGTGAAATTTATACGAACAGTGTTAACAATTCCCGTATCTATGTGTACTGCTGAACGATCATTTTCTTGTCTGGGAGGCTGAAAACTTACCTTCGATCTACCATGAGGCAGGATCGTTTAAACGCCATTGCCCTTCTCAACTGCCATCAAGAGGAGACAATGAGACGACCTTGATATCATATGTGACGATTTCATAAGCAGAGGCTCACTGAGAAGCAGTAAATGTGAGGTAAGTCTCTGTAAATGTATATTTTTAATAATTTTTGGTAATTTTCATATGGGCTAATCTCCTCTTTTCTTGAAAATTCTAACTTGGCAATATTTTCCTGTAATACACGTTGTGGTGCGCAAAGTTGCAGCGAATTTCCCAAATTTTGAACTTTAATTTGTTTTAATGCCTTTACACAAATTTGACTTAGGTCATGAATTTCGCAGCGGAGCGGATGCAGCGGACCTAAATCTGGGGGGAAGGGTGCCTTCATCAAGCAGTTGACAGAAAACGGCTGAATATGATGATGATATATTTATTCATTGTTTGGCCCCCCCAATATTTTCTTCAAGTCGGCGCCTATGCTTGTGTCTTAAAACCTTTGTTTGGGTCGGGAGGTTTTCGTGTGCAACGGTGATTCACGTGCAGTCTGCCGCATTTTCTTTTTCCGAGACTGTACATGTACATGTTTATGCATTACGTTAGTTTAGATGAGTGTCCGAATTCAACCAGCGGGATCTGGACCGTAAACGACCATAATATCAAAAAAATGTTTGATATTTTACCTTATCTGACCTATCGTATAAAATCCCTCTCGTAATATTTAAATTCTCCATAAGATTCAACAAAAACTTGAGAAAAGTTTACTCCCTACTTGTACCACAAGAGGAGGCATGTATGAATGTCGTATCCCGATAATTTTTATCCGAATTTAACAAGCCTTAATTTCACCGAGTGTACCATGTGGGTAAGTGGTAACATTCGCTTTATTGTTATCAAGGAGGTGTCGCGTTCGATTCCCGGTGGGGACACAAGTGATTCGAATCCTAGGTTAAACTGTAGGTCCAGTCCTTAGGATTTCATCTTAATCCGATGAAAGACAATGGCAAACCACCATCGGAGATCACCTTGCTCAGAGACTTTCGGGTCAGGACCTGGCTTCGAGCCAAACACCCATCATTATCATTGTTTCGCCGAGGTCAGTATTCGATTTTTTATTTGATCCGAATACTGTCTAAATAATATTGTTTTTCGATTCTTTACACAAAGATCTTACAAATGATAACTTCAAAAATACATCAATCTCATGACAGGAATTCAAACTCGGATCTCCCAATTACTGTTCGCGTTTTCTACTGTTTACATCAACACAACAGTGACCAATTTATGGTATTCCGCATACACGTGAATCGAACATAGTTGTAGTAGATTAGTGATGGAACCCCCGGTAGCCTACTGGAAGATCTCGGTTAGAGTTCCGGTTAAATTACTTAACCATATAGACTTTCTTTCTTTCAAGCGGACGTTGCTTAATTGCTAAAGCGTTGACTTCACATTTGGAAGGTCTTGAGTTTCGCCGAGCGACCACCCAGAACTGGCTGAACTCTGCCAGGAGTTTTCGTTGATTTGCCTTGGTCGCACCAGGAAAATGGTGGAATGTACCCTGGTACTAATGGTACTCTGAATAGGTCTAGAATAAAATTCATCTTTGTACTGTTATTCGTCTTGTTATTGCTATCAAATGGGGTAGATGGGGGCTACTTCGATTTAGGGATTATATGGATCTGAGGGGCAAAAACAGGTCAATTCGATCACGATTTCCGAAAACAAAAATCAGTCTGCAATCTATCGGCTGAAGTACCATTAAAAGGGGAATCCCATGACGCTTTTGACCTGCTTTTTCCTCTGATAGATAATACTCCCTTTTGATTGAAATAGCAGCCCAGGGATACCATGTAAAATATGAAATGTCCACTTCCTTGTATCTTTTAAAATATTAATTATTCTTAATTTTATTAAGAACTATCTTTTATTGTTGATTTAATGATTTAAATACGATTATTAATAATACGTTGTATTATTATTATTATTATGTATGGGAAAATTGTTTGATTTCGTGCTCAATAGATAGCACTACAGTTTGTGATGAAGTAGTGAAATGAACAAATATTAATTGTATTTGTTTTAATGAACTTATTTCTAAATCAAAATAATTTAACATTTAAATTAATACTAATCTTAAAGTTTAACAACAATTGAATTGATGTTTATAGTTTTATTATTAATTATATGAACTTAATCGCTGTAAATTATGTTTTCTGTACTGGTATATTGTACCATTGGGTTTTCCTCTGTTTTTACTTAGGACTGATACTCGATCTTCTAATAACATGGCGCCCTCATCTCCAAAAGGTCATTAGTAAAGCCTACAATATACTAAATCTGATCAAATGACTAACAGGCACCTCTAGGGGTCTTAAACCACACACTGTAATTAATACATATAAAGCAATCCTCCGACCTGTCTTTACTTATGGATTCACAGCCTGGATTACCGCCAACCAAAGCTTTTACAAGAAACTTCAGATACTGGAACGACATGCACTACGCATTGCTTACAGAGTGAAACTCCCCAGTCCGACTCAAGACATATGACCACATCACTTTCCATCACCTTCTATTACATTTAGAAGATCTGCGAATCAAATACATTCACAAACGTCTCGAAATGAACCATCTTCTCGTCCATGATATACTACATTCTCACGAAATACATCACCCACCAGAACAACATACACTTATACCCCTCTCCCTGCTTTTCACTTTATACCAATATAAAATCACACCAAATCATCCAGACTTTGCGCTTACTTTAGCACACAGCATACCAGATATGCTTCATTATCTTGCACCTTCATACGTTGTACAGTGATCATAAATGTACTAACAAGACTTCACCTGTCTATCATATTGTCCAGAGCCGCCCCTGGACAAGAAGAAAACTATCATCCGTCTCTAAGTGTACTGAAGTGTTGTGTCGTCTAAACACCTCTTAACCCAACAACCTTATAAGTGCATCTCTCCCAGCAACCTAAAATCCCTTCCCTAAATAGAGGGTTCAGCCCTGTGGTGGGTCCTAGCCGCGGCTAGGTAAAAAAATCTCTGTATCACATGGAAACCTCATCTCCAGTACGTCACATCAAAATCATACAACTGACTTAACTTATTCACTACGTAGATTAACGGACACTTCATGCGGTCTTCGTCCATCCACAGTCATAAACACATACAAAGTCTTTCTCCGACCGCTTTTGGATAGGTGCATCAGCATTACATTACGAGAAACTTAAGGTCCTAGAGAGACATGTACTTCGTATTGCATACCGAATAAAACTACTGAGCCGAACCCACGAATTACACCAACGGATTTTGCACTCATTCTCTTTTACTTAGAACACCTTCGACAGAAATACATGTGCTCCTGCCTACACCCACAACACCTATTATTGATAGACACTTTAAACATGGATGATGCTTACGACATAGCAACGTCAATTTCTCACACTCTTCTCTCCATTCTTTTCGCTATATATCATTATACCTTACGTCCTCATGATCCTCATGTACCCTTGACTGACTACTGCCGTCTCGACCCTCTCCCAGCTTTCATAGCACCATCTTTCGTTGCAAAGTAGACCTATTGTTCTACCAGGGCTTCCCATGTCTACATTAATGCCTCGAGCAAACCCGGGACGAGAAGATAATCAGCATCTGTCCGAATATTTCCCGAGTGATTGTGGCGTCTTTATGCACTGCATGTCATCAAACTTCCCAACCTAATGATTGTGATCTAAAAAGATCACAATGATCCAAAGAATTATGATAAAGAACATGGATTTATGAAATAAAATAAAGCAACATAATAGTTTAGTAATACTTCTCCTAGATCAACCTCAATTCCTCCCCTTCCTACCATTCCTGCAATTCAGTTACCTAATAGCGGGCGTAACCCTCTGATAGGGAGCTAGTATAGCTAGCATTGAAAAAAACGTCTCTGTCGTTATTCGAATTAAGTTTTAATTTGTGATACTGCTTCTTGCAGTCCTGGCAGTTCAATAGAACTCCATGACCACAAAGTAAAAGATGTCCTCCAAATTTTTATTTCTCTACGTTAGGTTTACCAGACCTCCTGCTGGAATACCCCTATGTACCGATAGCACCCATGACACGTAGCTGGGTGGAACTGTGGCATGGTGTATAGCCTGCATGTTTGATCCTTCCGTTTCACACTTTCCTCCATCGACGACCAGCGAACCCTTGAAACTAAGCAAATGAAGTCTATTGTCCATTTAGAAGCCCTGAGAGATGTTACAAGCTGTAATTAAACTTTGTTCAATAAATACTCGTACGTAAATACTTATATTCATGTTTTATCGCTTTCAAAGAATTCTAGTCTCTCGGATATTGTCCTCTAATTCTACAATTCTCGAAGAGATGATAAGTGAACAAAAATAGAAAAAAGGAAGACAAATGAAAAACGAAAGTAGTAGTTGTGTTGAGAAACGAGGGAAAGAAAAGAGGGCTGTCGTCGCCTGACATGAATTTTTAAGACCAATGTCTTTCTTGTTTTCCTCTTTAAGACGATTTGCTTTCTAGCCTTTCTAGCAGCGGAAATAAACTCCGAAACAATGGACAATATTTCTACTTACTACGTTAACGAGACAATGTCAGACCAAGAAGTATTTGAGCTGTAAATGTTAAACGTCAAATATATTGTCTTGAACGGGTGAAAGGGTTAGGCACTTTTATTCTCTCGCTTGGAGGCTGCTGTTTCAATTCTTGTAATGGATGTACACTGATGTAAAGAATAAAAGCAAATATCACATTTTATTACCATTTCATAATTATGCCTGTTTGAAAGGAATATACAATAGAACTTAGTCAAATTGTTTCTCTCTCTGTCTTTCTTTCTTTCGTTTACAAGGAAATTAATGTGGAGTGATTTCTGTCATCTTTACGGTCCATGTCTTCAAAAGTATGTTTGATTGAATTGCTATGAACGTACTAAACTAGTTGAAGAGCTTCTAGGGATGGGTCCTACAGCTTTATAGTAAAGAAGGCTTCGAGTCACCTCATTCAGTCTACCCTCTGCAAAACTTGAACCTGTGACCACGTGCATAGAAATTACGAGTGCAATCTCTCGAACCAACCAAGGGTATCTCGAAACTATGTAATTATGTTGGCATTTGACAAGCTTGCTATATCAAGGGAAGTTTAGTATAGTTCATTTCAAATTTCAATCATGTTTGATGCATCAATTCAAACTACACAAGCGAAAATCACGTGGAAAAGTAAGCTTGTCATAATCTTGACTGTTATGTGTGTTAATAGAAACAAAACAAAAATGTCTTAAAAAAACCTAGATAGATAACATTTGACAACACTATTATTGTATTTTTAGAATTGATCAGTTTATAAAGAGACATGAATTTTACAGAACAATCTGTTCATTAGACTAGCTTCATAACACTTTTAATTTTAAATTTGGACTTCAAATGCACAATATCATATGGAGGAAAAGATGGAGAAAGGCGCACATACACACACACACACACACACATAGAGAGAGAGAGAGAGAGAGAGAGAGAGAGAGAGAGAGAGAGAGAGATTGTCTGCTTCTTTCCTCTCCTTCAAAGTCAAACTTAACAAACCACACAATTATTTATTTCCCCCTCTATCTCTTTTTTCACATTTGGATATACGTTAGTATATTGTGCTGTGTGAACCTTGTTACACGTTCTGATATTTATATGGTTTCCTTTTGTTAATGTGATCAGCAAATTAGATCATGGGTCAGTAAACCTGATACGTACCAAAACTAGTTTCATATTTTTTAGACAACTATGCCGGTAGATATATTTGATTCCTAGTATTAAATTGAAATTTCTGTATAAAGCATATGACACCCTTACGGTTAAGCCATTATGGAATGTCGATATGAAACCTCTATATTGGTGGTGGAACAAGGAGTGACCGATATATCGAATATATAGATATCAAACACTATATCTATATCGTTCTTGTAAAAATGAGCTTTATAATGTATCAGATCTAATGTGGTGGAGAATTCAATATCTTTATATCACAGGATTTCTGGGAACTAAATTAGGAATCGTCTCAAAAAAGAATAGCTGGAAATCAAATATCTTCTTATTGAAAAGCCATTGGAAACCAAAGTTCGATAATATTGGAACATCATTCAATGTAAGAATTTTAAATTTTCTCATTATTGATATTTAGATATTACAAATTCCGTAATCCTAGATATTACTATTTTGTACTAGTTACCATTAATGGACTATAGAGAACCTATGGAGTGACGACTGCAATATGGTTCACTTAAACTATGTAGTAATGCAGGTTGAACCTGAAGTAATTTGTGTCCAATGTGGTAGGTTTTTGGTATTTGTGGTACAGGTAGAAATTGGTTGAAAGCCTCACAACCTCGTCAAGGTCTCTACCATCTGTGAGGGCCTCTAGTGTTTTTAAAGTTGGTAGAGGGACGCAAGATCGTTTGTACCGTACGATCTTACGCCGGAGAACCAACTATCACAGCATTTGCTCGACTGTGTTACAAGGATGGTGTTCGCGAATGTGTGTGTAAGTAGAATTCCACACTTCCAAAACATGGAGTGGGCCGTTCTATTTCTACACACTGCTGCATCAAGGGACCCAGCTATGGCATGTGTCGTCTACTTCACTATTCGCTCATCAGACGTCATTGCAGCGGTCATCGCACCTACGACATTACTTATGGGATAACCTGATACTTGAAAGTGAAGCAGATAGCACACTAATAAGCCCCTAGCCAAGATCCAATTAACATTTCCTCAGCATTCAGACGGTATTAATTTCGCTGTGTTTTGGGGTTTTTCGTCTCACCGTGCACCGATCGGCGACAAGAGAATATCCGCTCGTTAAATTAGTAGAGCGCCTCGATGGTGGTTGGTGATGCAATAACTATGCCATCTCAGGACTCTTACTTGTGCGCTTGGCTGTAATCGTGTGGTTGAAAAGCATGACTCTCCACAATCTCAATATTAATTATCCTGCATAGGTTATAGCGAGGAACGAGAAGTTCACTCGCTATAACCCCCAGTTTCCAGCGGGCCCCCCAGTTTCCAGCGAGGCTCGGAATAACGCAGAATTAGGATATTACAGCCAATAGTAGCAGTCTGAGCTCACGATTGTGTTCGTGAAAGGGCCTCAGTTAAGCTCACTTGGCCCGGGCCCAGGCTTGCCTTACGCCGTCACTGAATATAGCTTTCAAAGAGGTAACACTGAAAAATCTTTATTCACCACTTCTACTCTATTATCTAAATCTTTCTTCAAGCATATTCGTATGATGTGATTTTGCTGAACGATCAATAGCTTCAAGTGAGGGGGATAAGCAGAACTCAACTCAGAATGCCATACTTTGTACAAGAGCATAATACGTCATACGTGAAATTTTCATACTAACAATATTTTTAAGTTGAACACATTTGAATGATAGTTTTCGTAAAATTTTAGCAGTGTATTGTATGTATGAAGACCATTTTAAATTCTTATAAATAATTATACCTAAATATTTTTACATTTTCTTCGTTAACAAGAAAATTGCATTTACAAGAATTGTACTTTTTACATTTACTATGGTTTGTAGAATCTTTGATACAGAAGAATCGATGCGTTGTGCGGCTGTGTTTGTGTCCATTATTACTGTGTATTTGCGATCTCATTTTTATTTACGTAAAACGTTATTTTGAAAGATGTGAATGCATATAAATTATAAACGAAATAAATACTTGTTCCAAATTACTTAATAAAATTATTTAGATGTTTATTTGTTGATATGATGACTTGATATGCTCATGCAAGTGCTAATATATTGACTTTTTTCTATCGATTTCCTTTTTGCATGATAAACGCTGCTCATGAATACGTTTATCATTGTTTGCTTCAACTACGAAATGCTATTTCTTGCTAATGTACTGAAATTTTAAGTATTGGAAAACGAAAGTCTAAAAAATAATCTTTGGCTCGTTCCCTATTTCCCTAAGAGATGGCAGCACCAGCAGCTACACAATATTTGAAGCAATCTGAAATAATATGCATGTTTATTAAAACGAATTTTCATTTCGTCAATTTAGTTAAATAAAAGTTTAATGCAAGTGCCCTCAATGAGCATATCGTCTTAGGTTGCAAAGGAGACATTTGTTGTTTAAACAAGCACTTATGAAAACCTTTTCAGATTTTTCTCACTTCCTGAGAAACTTTTTTTTAACAAACATCTTACTGGGGAGACACCAGTCAAAAAACGTTATTGCTGCTGAGCAATTAAAAGATACACCGACTCCGTAGTTATTTAAGGGTTACTATTAGTATTACTGTTATAGGCTATTTATCTGGTTTACGAGTTTGGTTTATTAGTTATATAATTTATAAGGTATTGGTATAAGGATTCTGACACAAGCTATTACTAAGGACTTTGATTTTGGTTAACGATTTGGATCGATTTAATCTCCCATATTCTGACCTCGCTATTTTTCTGGACATCGATTTTGGCTATTAGTTTGGCTAGTTAAAATTCTATCTCAAATATTCTGACCTTAGCTATTCATTGGACTCTGAGTTTGGTTACGTATAAAATTTATATCATTTTAATATCTGTTGTGACTTTGTGCACATATTGTTCAATTTATAACCAAGTAAGCACCCGGACTGATCTGAAATATGACGACACCTGGCTCTCGTAAAATGGACGAAACATTGGCATCTAACATACCTACTGGGCACACCGGACTTCCTCAAGTCGTACTAGGTCCTCACCAATCAGCAGTAATAGAAAAGCGGAAAATTCAAAGTAGATCTCATCGATCACGTTCAAGGTCTCCTGTTCAAAACAAAAGACAGCATAATCTGAGTGAGTCTTCAAATGAGAGCGACCTGCACATGGAACTCGGAAATGAAAATGAGACAAACAAACCTCAGATTTATAATTTCCTGCTATCAAACTTCGACACAAAATTCCAAAACAACAAACAGATATTTCTCCAGCTGACTAAATACATACCACGAGCAGCAATAAATCAAATCATCCCAACTAGGAACGGCTACATTCTGAAATCTCCTGACCCGAACCTACTGAAAACTATTAGGGACAAGTGCTCATTTGAAATATTCGGGAAAAGCGCCAAGATCACACAGCTTGACAAACGTGAACCAAGACAAATGCCGCCTCCTAGATCAGCACCAGCTTTATCAGTGGTAATCCGTGGAGTTCTACCATCATACACAGACGATGAGATACATAACGAATTGCAGCAAGAAGGATATTCTATTATCAAATGTATCCGCATCATGTGCAAGGCAGGACCAACCTACATGGTAAGGGTACTAACCAAATCGCAAGAAACCATAGATGACTTACTAACTAACGGGGCTATGATATACTGGAAAAGACACCGGGTAGAACCATCGCAAACAACTCCACCACAACCCATACGTTGCGAGAAGTGCCAAACGTACAATGAGCACACGACAGCCAAATGTACGAAACAACCGAAATGTGGATTCTGCGCTGGGCCACACAATACCCGACAATGTACAAACTTACAGGAACAACCAAAATGCTCACAATGCAATGAACCACACCCAACTTACAGTTACAAGTGTAAAGCAAAACCAGCACCTGAAGAACAAAAACCACATCTTGTAGTACCAGTAAGAACGCATGAAAAAACAGATCAAACTACATCCACATCAACTCAACCCACTTCCATATACCAACCAGTGACAATAGAACAAATGCTTGGCTTCATAACAATGGCATTACAAAATATACATCCGTTCTTAAGACCTCATATACTGCAACAAGTACAATATGCAGCAAAAGCCATACTCCAAGTCAACTTCAATGCTACATACTCTGGACCGTACGTACACTTCCATGCATCGCATTATGAAACCACAGTATAAAGCCAAACAAAACAGCAATAAACTTGTATGTTTCCTCGCCATGGCTCTTGCTTTCTTATTCATAAATATAAGATCAGTAACTAAGAACAAAATACTATTCGATCAACTCCTACTGGATGAGAACATCAATACCTTCCTGCTAAATAAAACCAACCTAACACCAAAAATGCAATGCAAAATAAGAAATAACCAAATTATAAGAAATGACAGCAAGACAAATGCACTAAGGGCAAACGGCGGGGTACTCTTAGGCTTCCAGGCGTCAATAGCCTATAGGCTATACAAACCTAACATAGCAAATCTACCGGAGCATCTCATCGCAACTCTGTATTTTAAATCTATATATATCACAGCCACAATATATGTCAGACCCACACATCCAATACCATATGAATTCTTTCAGTACATATCAAACAACTTCCGTAACTATATTATCATGGCTGACATAAACCTTCACAGCAGAACAGCCCGACAGAAGACCAGATTCAGCAACTTTATAACTACCAATACTACTGGCGAAATCCACAAATTACCTCGCCACACACGACCCATTAGCAATACCACACCAGATATAGTAATAACATCATCTAACCTTTCAAGTCGCTGTCTGATAGAAGTACTAGACACTATCGGAAGCGACCACGATCCAGTAAAGCTTACACTAAACTGCCATAATCAAGCCACCAAAAGCCATTTCTACGCACAATTCCTCGCTTTGATAAGGCGAACTGGACCAAGTTCCGTACAACAATAGAGCAAGAAACCGGTCACCTAACTGCACCTGTAACAGAAGAAAACCTCTACTGGACCGTAGACAGAATGACAATGGCACTCAAAGATGCAAGCAAAGCACATATCCCAACATACTCAACTACAAATTCTAAGCCAAAACTACCACCACAGTACCCACCAATGATAAAACGATCCAGACAACTTTACAAAGAATATCTGCGTACAGGCAACTTAGAAGCCTTACGTCACCACAGGCAGCTTCAAAGGACGATCACCAACTACCTAAAAACCTACAAACTATGAAGCTGGATTAAAACTTGCAACTCACTAGGAGAAACGAGTCACCCGACCAAATATTGGAAAAGGTTTAAGATGCTTACCGGCCAATACACTTCAAC